>SNVD02002831.1:0-10153 GCA_013180625.2 Boswellia sacra | reverse complement strand
GTTGGGGAATTACAAGGGCCTATCCCCATGGTGATTGGTTCCTTTTCTAACTCAAATCTTGACCTGTTTGTTTAGCAATAGAATAATATTATGCCTATAATTCATTTATAACTAATTTTTCTTATAACTCGAGTTGATAAAATCCTATTGGAGATATAATTATCGTATTATCTATTGTAACTTCCATTATTCATTTTTTTTTTAATTTTTTCCTCTTTCTAGTGAATTTTTCGTCAAATAAAGGTTGTAAGGAGTTGATTGAAGAACTTAGTTGTGGATGTAACATTACTCTCAATAATATTTACATCATAATGTAGCCCTTGCTCTGGAAGGTCTGATGAAAACTATTAACATCTCATTGAACAAAAAAAAAATGTAACATGTTGATCCCCGGAAATTCAAAGATTAAAAGGTATGGTTGTCATTTTTTTTTAACTTTTTCTTTTCTTTCAACATACCTTCTCTCTCTCTCTCTCTCTCTCTCTCTCTCCCCCTCTCTCTACACACACACACACACACACATATATATATATATACATATATATATATATATATATATATATATATATATATTGTTATATTATAATTAAAAAAGTTTTGTTTCCCAAACAACTGCACAATTGATGCATGAACTCCAAATGGTTGGGTGGACGCTCGCTATTGGACAACTAGATGATAGAAAACCTAAAAGCAAAGCAAAACAGTGGCACCAGTGAAAACCTTCCAATGCTCAAGTTAAAATTTGGCACATGGGAAGTATAATTAAACAATCCTAGAGAGAGAGGCTCGAAAAGCCATACCAGCCTAAAGAGAGAAAGTGCCTAGAAAAGTATGCATACCTTTGAGGTTAAATTGGTAGGTCTATATAGCACAAATGAGGTTAATATAGGATCTAAATAGTTGACCTAGTGGGATAATTGAAATGACTAGAGCCAAATTAGAATGACTATAACATACAAATTTTTTAATATTTTTCAAATTCCATCCTTTCTAAACTTAAGAATAGTACATTGTAGTTTATGATATTATCTGAAAATGTGCTAGAATTAAGAGTGAATTAGTTATAGCTTGGAAGTTTTATTAGAATTCACATTAGTATGAGTATTAGGAAGTTTCATTTAATTATAAAATAATTCTTCTTGGTTTACGAGTATTAATCTTTTTTCTTTTTTTGGGAATGATTTTGATTGGAAATGATTTTGGGATAAAAATGCATAGGAATATCTAGTTAATTTATTGAACCGAAAGCTTATTAATGAAGCAAATTTTTTCATTTTTTAAAATATTTTTTAATATTTTAATATCATTAAATTAATTTTTATGATTTTAAAATTAATATATAAGAAAAAAATTGATAAGTAAACGGTTAGACCTCGTTAATGCCTAATAGACAAATAAATTTTGGGGGTTTAATGTTAGTCTTGGATTCAATACAGTAACTATTTTAACCAAACCCTTTAAGGGACTCGAAAAGGGAAATTAACATAAACACCCTGTATTTTAAAATATAATTATGGATTGATGAATTATATTGCATTTGACTGACAAATAAGATAGTTTAATTATTCTATAAAATGCTTGTACTTTATTAATCTGTATATAAAAGTTAATATAATATCCTACAAGTGCAACAATTATCTCTCCCCCCTCACTCTAACCAACTTCAATCATTGAATTGATTTTATTAATAAAACACTACACTTATCAGAATTACTTTTTGGTTTTGGCTCATGGCCCTTCCCTGCCATTACTTTTCATCGTCGAATATTAGATTGTGTTGCTTAAAATTCGAATAATACTATTTTTATAAATTATCCATATAAACTTTTTTATACAAACTGATAGTATCATGATTTGATTGGAAGAGTGAATTTCAAATTTTAATTACATTAATTAATATAGATGATGTGACAATCATTCAATAATATCAAAAAAATTTTCATAGGTGAGTTTGTATAAATTCTTTGTAAGAGTAGCATCATTCTTAAAACTATATTTAAAAGGTTTTGATAAAGTTTAGGAGGAATTCAAGTAACCTTGCTTTAATCCATCAAAAGATTTAAAATTAGTTATAATCAATCTCCATTTTTCATCTCATTAACCCCATCTAAAATTAAATAAAGGTAAAATTATAATAAAAATACAATAAAAAAAGATAATTAATATGGAGTGAAAGGATTTAACAAAAACTCTCACTCTCTCCTTCTATATCTCTATCCAGATATATCCTATTTTCTGTCTAAAAATAATAACTTCATATTCCTTTCTCATAAACTTCATTATCTCTCCGTCTTTCTAATTTTTATATTTTTCTTTCTAGTAAGAATCTATTTATCTTTTTTTTCTCTTTAAATTTCAACCAAGCATATAACTTAGATCTAAACACCAAATAATCTATTTTAGCTTTTTCTCTCTCCATTTTAAACACCAAAATTAAGAAATAGTTGATCAATTATTTTATTTTCTCTAGGAATTGAATAATATAAGGAGACATTTATTGAATGTTAAAATCATTAATTTTTTTATGTATCATTAATAGTATTATTTAAATTTGAGAAATGCAATCGTTGTAAAAAGATTGAAAAAATCAAACACCATTAACATTAAATAACAATTTAATTACATATTAAATGATAATTTATTAAGTTTACCATAAAATAAGAGGTGGGGTAAATGAGATTAAAAATGAGGGCTAACTAAAAATTAAATGATAATTAATTAAAGGTTATAATAAATATATTTAAAATTAAATTTGAATTTGATAAAAGATAGTCTAAATTATAATTATATTCTCATTAAATAAGTGAGGGTTAATGAGATGAAAAATAGGGCTGTATAATAGAACTACTATTTAAAATTTATCAACCCTATTTTTTAATTCAATTGACTTGCAGTCGGGACAAACTTGAATTATATGTTTATTCGCTACACTCAAGACAGTCAAAAAATAAGAAATGAGTCTTCTACTTGACCCTCATGTCTTTTCTCAGTAAACCCCACATATATTTAAACTGAAATAAGACCGATATTATTTGCCTCCACTATCAAGCTAAAGAAGTTCCATTTAAAAATAACTTTCTTTCTTATAATACCTCTTAAATTCAACAAATAACCTTATTTTATTTTTCTTTCAAAATATATACACCCCTCACACTATATTCTTCCTAAAATATAGATAATATTCCTCCAACAGACAAATATATAGAGAAAATACATAGATTGAACATTAAAAATAATGAGACTAATTATTAAGAAGAATTCTTTTATTAATTCAGAATTCTTCGAATAGATTAAAGTACCCTTTTTTTTCAACTTCATTCTTGTTTCATCTCTTTCAGTGATTTTTTTCTCATTAAAATTCAAATTTTAACATGAAAGTAAGCTTCCATGGTGACCGACTTTTGATTAGTAAGAGTGGTGGCTAATTTTTTATGTAAATCAATCAAATCTAATGATAATTTAAATTTTCTTTCATGATTTTTTTATTTAATTCATTATTGGTAAGATTTTTTAATCTTTGATTTTATCTTTAACTCAGTTATTTAAATCTCTGAATTTGATATTTTATTTATGAGAAAAAAAAGATAGAAACTACTATGTCTCTCTTTAAAGATTAAGGTTTTATTTGGAAAGTGTAAAAGTTAGTTTTGATACTAAGGATAAATTGTAATTATAAAAAAATATTAAAGGTGGGGTTTCTTTAAACTGATGGTGGGGCAAATAGTATCACTCTAGAGTATACCTTTTTCTTAACAGACGTAATAATTATAAGGTTGAGGAGCTATCCGATAAATAAGTAAGGAGCAAATACAATTATTTTGCATTTGAAATCCAAAGAAAAAAGCCTTTGGGCCATGGCCCATGGATTCCGTAGAGTAAACTTGTTTCAAACTAATCCCTGTTATAAAAGATTACGCCTTTCATTATTGTCAGGCCTCTCGCAACACCAAACCCAAAAAAAAAAAAAAATCTTATTTCATGATGTACCCAATCTGAATTTTTTAAACTAATCTTACATTGTTTAATTTCACTAGTATCCTCCCTTCTAATTCAATTCCTATAGTAGGTTTCTCTTATCTTCTTTTAAGGAAGAGAAAAAAAAAAAAGAAAAAAGAAAGAAGATGTTGCGTCATCTCCTTACATTATGAGAAGATGAGAATTTATGAAATGCAGCGGTCTGTGCAACATATTTTTGGCATTGCTCTTATTTTGGTAGATGCATGGCATTTAACTTAAGTATTACAAAATATGCTTAGGATGGATTATATCAATCTATATAATGAAAAAATATTCGCTTTCTAAGACTCTTTAGATAAACATAAACAATTTTTGGTGGTTTCATAATTTGTTAAAAGCTATCTAGACCAAGCTAAAATTCTCGTAAACTTTTCTCGATGAAATGAATTGCAAGTTGATTAACTTGATAAAACATGCGGGAAGAATTATACAAAATCTATCAAAAGGAAGAATTTAAACCAAATCAATATCAAGTACACAAGTTTTAACTGGAACATGAACAAAGGCTATATGGTGAGTTGTTGCATCGCGTTAGAATAGCAACAAGGTTAACGTGAGACAAAAGTCATTCAAGTTGAACAACCATATGTGATTTTGAGGTTCATGTTCACTTCCAGCACCCTTCATTTCGTTAGGCTTCTTGATTTTTTTTCAATAACCGTTCTCAATGTTTCTTTGGGAAGTATGGCATTCCAATTCTTGAATTCAGCAAGCTTTTTCGCTTCTTGAGACCTGACAGATAGTTGCAATCTGTAAACAGAAATCCAGTTACAAAGAAAGCAAGAGAATTTTTGTAGAATTCCCAATATTAGGGAAAAACCTGATGAACTATATCTGGAAACATTTAAAACCCTGATATATAATCTAGGCATTAAAACAGTTGCAGCCCTCAAACTCTTCAGTAATCCCTTTCATCTATTTTTTGTTTGTCTCCCACATTATAAACTGTTTAGAAAACTGATCAAGTTGAAGCATATACCAGGAAACTGAATATAACTCAAATGCTTTTGCATTGGTAGAAGTTTCAGTCACACTACATCCCTCGTAAAACTGTTGTGTTTTGCATTAACATCAGATTATCATAATTAAAAAAGATAAAATCCAGTTGACCTTGGATAACTTGAATTCCATCTTATAACTTGGATTTATTTCAGGAGTGTCGACCTTTGCAGTAACAGACCAACATAAAGTGCATCAGACTTACATTTGCATCAAAGTGACAGCTTATGGAGAGTTCTATATGTAATGAAAAATTTATAAGTCCTCAATCACTATAGAAGATGGAATTTATTTTTTCAGTCAAGCCTTTCAACATGTAGAACTGCAGGCTCCAAAATGCATGTTCGGCTAATAAGTAGCTGAAATGATCTTCACATCTACAGCCAAAACTCTACTGAAGGCGGCAGTTGTATGATTAGCAAAAGCCTTGGCGCCATGGTTTTCCCGGTTCCAGGTGCGACCATAGAGCAATCTTCTCGCTCTGATCACCATGTAAAATAAATAACGAATAAATAGAACGCTATTATGAATATGATAATCATGGATATTGTTCTGTCTGTCAAAATGATCTCAATTTCAGCTTCCAAGTGGCATGTGTTGAGATTTTAAATCAGCCTTGTAATTAATGTGATTGATTTCCTTACCATTTATTAGAAGATTCCTTACTGTGATTAAATCAATAGGATTTGATGATAAATTATTTTAGGTTGATTAGCTTGATTTAAGGCTTTAATTTAGAGCTCTTGATTGGGGAACTTACCCCTAATGTATAATTGTTGTGCAATTATGAATAAGAAATATATTCATCCTTATTATTTCAAGATGGTATCAAAGTCGAAATCGGTTCTATCTACTCTTTGAAATTGTTTATCCAACCATTAAAACCGATTCAAAAATCCCACATACCCAGAAATGTTTCGACAGAATTCAACCTGATTCAAAATAAAAAATCCTAGAAAATCCCAAACCACATATACCATTGCGTCAACACAAGATAACCCAAGATTTTAAAGCCAAATCACAAAATCCCAAATCAAATCTGAGAAAAAAAAGAGAGAAAAAACAAAAGTAGGCGAGAGAAGCCTCCCTGGCCATGAGCTTAGACACAAGTTCACATCTGCACATTTCAAAGCCGTGAACTCAAGCCGGTCTCCGTTCCTTCACAACTGTCACCGTCCCATGAGACTTAGAGAATCATAACCGATGGCCAGCCCATTGTACTTCAACTGCAATTTACAAAGGAGTTGAAGTTAATTCTCGCCGTCACCATTAAGTAAGAAAAAGGGTTTCATTTCTTTCGGTTATATTGTGTAACGTGTTTCATATTTTTATATTGTATGATTATTATTGTTGTTTTTGTTTTTCTCAAAAGTTTCTTACAGCACGTGTTTAGTTTAAAGTTTCTTAAAATCTTTTAAAAAAACAAAAAAAAGGAAGGAAAAAAAGAAAAAAATGAGTGAAAAAAATAGTTCATCATCATCTGGAACAAAATATGTTCCTGTAATTCTTCAATCAGAAAGTATCTTCAATGCAAGAATTATTCTGAGTCCAATTATGATGTTTGGTCTCAACTTCTGGAGATGCACATTGTTAAACGGTAAAAATCGTCATACATTCATGGGAAGGAAAAGCCACTTGCAGAATCCGACAATAGATATTAAAAATGGTATAATGAGAATAAAAAAGTCAAGAAGTGGTAGTTGATGTCAATGCCCCCAGAGATTATGAAGCGTTATTTATGCTTACTACTACTCGAGATATTTAGGATGCCCTAACAAAAGCTTTCTATGATGGAAGTGATTAGTTACAAGTTTTTCATTTGAACCAGAGAGCGTTTGCCACCAAACAAAATGGGAGAACACTTTCTGTATACTATGGAGAATTGACCAAAATTTTTCAAGAACTCGATCATCGTGATAAAGTGATCATGAAACATCCTGATTATGTTGATGCATATAGAAAGTCCATTGACCAGCTCAAGGAACACATTTTTCTTGCAAGATTAGATGGAAATCTTGAACAAATACATTGGGAAATTCTGTGAAGAGATTGAAGTCCAGATTTATAAGAATGCCATTATATTCTTCGAAGCGAAGTGGTACGTCGCACAACCCTGAATAATAAATCTAAAAACTCTGACACTTATACTTTGGTAGCTCAGAATCAATCAAATCGTGCTAGATCCAACCATCCAAAGTCTGACAACAACATTGATAAAGCATCTCTAAAATGTACTCACTGCCAGAAAATTGGCTATATTAAAAACAAATGTTTTGAACTTGTTGGATATCTAAGATGGTGGGATCATAGCCACAAGAAGAATTCCAAGAACACCTCTATAACTGCAATTACTACTGGTGAAGCAAGACAGACGCTGCTAAGAAAACTTCAGTTTTGGTAGCTTCAGCAAATAATGGTGGTAAGGTTTTCAATGTATCTACACCTGTTTCTAACAATACATGCATAACTGATTTTGGTGCTACAGATCATATGACATTTGATGCTAGATAGGTTCCACACCTCAAACCATCTATACAAATATCAATTTCTATTAGTAATGGTATCTCAACCCCAGTTCTTGAGGAATGATCTTTTTCTTTGAGTGATAAATTACATCTAGATTCCGTGGTTATTGTTCCCTCCTTAGATTTTAACCTTTTGCCTATTTCTCAAATTACTTTCGCTTTGTCTTGTATTGTAATTTTTTTGGCCTGATTTTTGTGTATTTAAGGACATTCAAATGATGCAGATGATTGTTATTGTATTAGATGAGGAAAGCTGTATTATTTGGACCTAGTGACAAAGGAATCAGATAAATTACACAAGGCTTTGATGATAGATGGATCTGAGTGGAAGAAGAAGAACTCTGAAATTTGGTTATGGCACCAACGTTTAGGGCATACTTCTTTGGTTTATTTAAAGAAGTTATTTCCTAGTCTATTTGCAAAAGCTGATATTTCTTGTTTTTAGTGTGAGTTTGTGAACTTGCAAAGAGCCACCATGCTTCATTTCAACTAAGCTTAAATAAAGTCTAATCATTTTATGATTATTTATTCTGATGTTTGGGGTCCATCCAAAGTTACCATTTTAGAAGGTTCTCGTTGGTTTGTTACATTTATTGATGATTGTACCAGGATGACCTGGTTATGCCTAATGAAATCCAAAGCTGAAGTAAATATGTTATTTTAGAAATTTCATAAACTGATTCGTACTCAATACAATGCACAGATTCGAGTTCTTCATAGCGACAATGGTAGAGAATATCAAAGTTATGAACTTCAGAAGTATTTCGAGACATATGGAATAATTCATCAAACTACCTGCTCCAGTACACCCCAACATAATGGGGTTGTCGAGAGGAAAAATAGACATCTTTTGGAAGTTGTTCATGCATTGTTAATAGGAACTCGTATGCCATTATCCTATTGGGGAGAAGCTATTTTGTCTACAGCATGCTTAATGAATTGGGTGCCTTCAAGTTCTCTTGGTTTTCAAGCACCCTTCCACACTCTCACTGAAGCAGCCATTGCTCTGATTATTCCAAACTTATCACCTCATGCTTTTTAGTGTGTTTGTTTGTGTCCATCTTCATAAGCATCAATGGCACAAACTTACTACTCTAGCTTTATGATATGTTTTCCTCGACTATGCGACTCATCAAAGGGATATCGGTGTTATCATCCTGATACCCAACAAATGTTTATTACCATGGATGTAGTTTTCCATGAACAAATAATGTATTTTTCAAAGTCTAAACTTCAGGGGGAGTATCAAGATGAAATTTAGGCTTTAGTCTATGACTTTATCTCTAAAAATTCAGAAGATCAAGACACGGGTGAATTGGATGGCAACGTATACAGTCAAGAAGCAACTGAATTGGATTGGAGTGGAAATGAATATCTAGAAATTGAAACTGGTAATTCTTCATCGGTTCAAAATGAACATCAAGAGATTGAAAATGGTGATTCTTTGTCCGGATTCTTAATCCCACAAAGTTCAGACATAGTTTCATGTTCAACTGATATGCTAGACTAATCATCTATTGAGAATGTTCTTGATTTGAAAACTGAGCTAGCTAAAGACAGTTACCCCATCGTATTACTAGAGGTATTCCTAAACTTATTTATGAGCTTGATCTCTCTAGTAAATTAAAATATCCTATGAGTCATTATGTGTCTAACCAATGCTTATCTGAATCAAATTTGTCATTTGTAAATCAATTATCTATTGTGTCTATTCCTAATAGTGTGCAAGAAGCATTATCAGGTCCCATATGAAAGGCAGCTACGAATAAGGAGATGAAATTCTTACAAGAAAATGAAACATGAGAACTTGTTGAACTACCACCAGGAAAGAAACCAGGTGGATGTCGGTGGATTTACATAGTAAAATAGAAAGCAAATGGAACAACCGAGTGTTTAAAAGCAAGATTGATAGAAAAAGGGTATACTCAAACCTATGGAATTGATTATACAGAGACATTTGAGTGTCCCATAGGAGATACTTCTTTTCATCAACAACATGAGCGTTGAAGTTGTCTAGCAATCACACAGTTGAAATGTTATCAAGGGTATATAAGTATTTTTGACAAATCTGAATCCAAACGTGTAAACACTTAATGCATCTCAATTTCAACTCGTACCTTGTGTCAATTCAGAGCTAACAACTCTAGAAAATGAAAATAACTATATGCTTAGCAACAGCCTTGAATCCACATGGAATAATTATCTTCTAGAATAATGGATTTGAAGAAGAGGAAATTTTGTAGTGTGAATAACTTCGGCTGTCCATCGATTCATTTAGAAAATACAAAAAGAATTCGATACTGTATAATCCAAGGTACAATAATCAAATGCGACCGACGAAATCTCTAGGCAAAAGTTGGTGACTGTAAACATTAATTACCATGGAACCTATCCAGAAGTGACAAGCTTCATTAGACGCTACACACGACAGGTTGTTACATGTGGATGTAACAGACCTGGTTGCTGGTCTTTTGGTGGGAGAAAATCAATGTCTATTCTTACCTATTGTTGCAAGGAAAGAAAATTAATAGATAAAGAAATGGACATAGTTGGTCTAATTCGAGGAAGACCGGGACCTCCGAAATAAGCTTTTGCTTTTAGTCTAAATTCTC
>SNVD02002830.1:0-10218 GCA_013180625.2 Boswellia sacra | reverse complement strand
ATTTGAATTTCTTCAAAACATGAAAGATCTGAATATTTGAATAATCTTTTCAAAACATTAAGAATCAAAGCATTTGGATATCTCTATCTTAAGATATGGCCAAAACGCCATTCGGTGCTCATATGAGTTGATTTTTCTTCTCTGTGTCAGTCCACCGAATTGCATGTCAATTATGTCAGCCTTTCATTTGAAATTTGAATTTCTTAAAAACATATGAAATGTGCCTCATTAAGTCCTCTTTCCAATTCCATAAGAATCAAGTTATTTTGATTTTTTTAACTCAAGAAATGTCCAAAAGAGTATTCAGTACTCATGTCAGCTGCTTCCATTTGTCTTTCAACTTGCATGATAATTTGGACAACCTTACACTTGAAATTTAAATTTCTTTAAAACTTATGAAATGTTATAAATTGAGTAAGCTTTCCAAAGGCTTAAGAATCATGTCATTTGGACATCTGTAGAGAAATATATGACCAATTGATTAAACATTACTCATGTGTCACATTCTTTGAATCAAACCTTGTTCTTAAACTTTGGTGCCTTTAACATGTAATCTTCTCCTTAGCTTCAACACTTCATTTTAATAAGCCTCTTCTTGATTTTACAATTATTTCAATGATATTACTCTTGCACATAAATAAACATGTTAGTAAATCACAATGAATCAATATGTATTGTTATCATCAAAATTATCATGTAGCCTTAGGGCTAACAATCTCCCCCTTTTTAATGATGACAAACCATTGATTGCTTTCAAGTAATATCTAAAATAAAGAATAAAAATAAAATCAAGAATAAGCAAAAAGAAAGCAATTGTTATGAATATAAGCAAACCATCCAAACCATCCATTTCTCCCCCTTTTGTTATCATCAAAAAGATGTAGTTAAATTAATTACTCCCCCTAAATATATTCTCCCCCTTAACATATGCTACCATTTAAAGATTATCATATAAAAAAAAATTAAGACATATCCAACATAACTACTTCTCTTCTTATTATGCAAAATATATCTTGACTAAGGGGTTTAGTCATATTTAGGTCTATAGACTAATTCCCAAACTTGATTTCTCTCAAATTAGTTCAATTCTTCTTGCATAGCCAAAATCCAACTTTCCTCATTTTTGGCTTCTTTAAAAGATTTTGATTCAAATTGAGTGACAAATGCAAAATGATTACAAAAGTTCTTAAAAGAAGATCTAGTTTTCATACCTTATGATGGTTCACCAATAATGAGATCTTTAGGGTGAGCTTTTGCATACCTCCATTCCTTTGGTAATTCTTGGGAAGAATCATTTACTTCCTCAAGCTTTTCTTGTTGAAATTGTAATTTATCTTGGCTCTTTTCATCAAGCCTTGATTCCTTGATTTGCCCTTCTATCTCAACAATATCATCATCTAAATTCTTTGAAGAAATAACATTAGTTTCATCAAATTCAACATGCATAGATTCTTCAATAGTAAGAGTTTTTTTATTAAAAACTCTATATGCTTTACTATGGTTGGAGTAGCCAACAAAAATTCCAACATCGGCTTTTGCATCAAATTTTCCAAGGTTATCCTTGGTGTTTAAAATAAAACATTTACATCCAAAAACTTTAAAAAATACAATGTTGGGTTTTCTTCCTTTCCAAAGTTCATAAGAAGTTTTCTTCATTAAAGCTCTAATATGGACTCTATTGATTATAAAGCATGCGGTATTAACGGCTTCGGCCCAAAAATATTTTGGCAAATTATTTTCAAGTAACATGGTCCTAGCCATTTCTTGGATAGTCCTATTTTTTCTCTCAACAACACCATTTTGTTGTGGAGTTCAAGGTGAGAAAAAATTATGTTCAAAACCATTTTCATCACAAAGATTTTCAAATGTAACATTGTCTACTTCAGTACCATGATCACTCCTAATGGACACAATGGAATACCCTTTTTGATTTTGGACTTTTTTTGCAAATTTTGAAAAAGCTTGTATGGCCTCATTTTTAGTATTCAAGAATAATACCCAAGTGAATCTTGAATAATCATCCACAATAACAAAAACATAATACTTTTCACCAAGGCTTTGAGTTCTTGATGGTCCAAATAAATCCAAATGAAGTAATTGTAGATGTTTATTTGTTGAAATAAATTTCTTATGTTTAAAAGAAGTTCTCACTTGTTTTCTGATGCATTCGAAACTAGCAAGTATACTAGTCGCACAAGCAATAAAGTGATGAGTAAGATATCGTACCCACGAGGATTGATTCTAATTGAATTTGTTATTTTCCAGCAACAATAAACTAAATAAGGGGGGGTTTTGTTGAATGATTAACAAAATGAAATAAGAATGCAAATTAAGAATAACAAAACAGAAAGTTAATTTGAGTGAAAAATCAATGAGAGAAACCTGGTTAAGGAAGGGATCCTTCTCTGCCACAAGATATGGATTTGCGAATTAATCATAGAATTGTCATCCAATTACACTATTGAAATTATCAACCGTAGATAACAACAAGCTCTGTTATTCCCAATCTTTCCTTACTTTGTTGTTAAATAAAACAGGCTCTTTATTTAATCTCTATCCATTAAACAACCTAGAACAAGCTCTCTAAATTTAATTCAATGGATGCATTACGATAAGAAAGATAGTTGATCAAAGCAATAAACACACAAGCTCGGATTATTTAACTTAGGTTGTATTCTCCAATTGCAATCTCTGATCACAATTTTGCTACTAAGGATTAGAAATTCAAAACAATTACGGATCAAGATTTCTACTCTAACAATAGACAACAACCAGATTATATTCAGTTGGCCATTCCAAATACAATCAGCAAGTAATCATAAGCATTAGATATGGGAAAATACAAGCAACTTCAATTAGAGAATTGGATAACAACTTCTTGCACAATCAACTCATAAAAACCATATCAAGGGCTTTGAAATCACCCTCAACCAATTCAGATTTAGTTACATATGTTCAACAATGTCATAAATACAATACAATACATAGCAATTCCAGAAATTGAAAGGGAAATGATAAACTTAGCAAATCTGATGAAATCTCTTAGGATTTGTAGTTCTTCCTCTTTCCAAGCCTTCAATTTCCTTCAAGAACTCCAAGAGATGAGAGAAATCCAAAGATGCAGCCTCCTCCACATTTTCCCCTCTTCAATTTATGAAAATAAAACCCTAAAATGTGTTTAAATACTATGCTACAGTAACGTGCTACAGTGTCCCGTATTATACATGCTACAGTGATGTGTGGAATTACATTTCTACACTTCTCACATTGTTTTGATTACAACCGTGAGAGCTTTCAACGGTATATAACATGTCATTGGGTTCATTGTATATCAATACAATTAAATCCGAGAAGATCACTGACTAGCAGAGGTGAAAATGAAGGGGTTTACTCCATTTTTGTGCAAGTTGCTCCAAAACTCCTACAAACATCAAAACCACACAAAAACATAAAAATACCAAGGAATATAGCAAAGAAACATGGACGAATTGATATGAAAATGATATATAAATAGCACTTATCAAATTCCCCCACACTTAGACTTTGCTAGTCCTCGAGCAACTACGACAATATGAAATAAAACTAAACCGAAACAGACTCAACAAAAAAAATAAAACACACAAATGCTTTATCTTGCAAATAGGCCTCAAAGATTGTACTTAATTATAGCCCAAGGAAAACTTCAAAATAATGCACTTGATCAAGAATTTCATCTCAAAGATTAGTTTCGCTTCACTTCAATTGCTCAAGTGTGTGTGTGTAGAGCCATTCTCACCTAATCACTTGTAACCCTGATGAGTTTATGCATAAAAATGAATCATATTTAATATTGAAGATGTGTATATAAATGAACTCCATAGGCCTGCTTTTCAAGTCACTCTCCACTAATGTGGACATGCACAACACTAAGGATCAAGTAGGACTTTATTAAGCTTGTAACGTTTGGCTTGGGTGAAGGTATGATAAAGGATAATAATTTGGCTCAATTCACCCACAAACACATAAATCATTCAAGACTATGTAGAGCTCAAGCCTATAACAAAACTTCATTTCAATTCACCAGGTTACTCCCCCAAATTTATTTAGAACACTCAATCTTTTTTTTTTTTTTTTTCCAGAAAACAAAAGAAAACTACACCCCCACACTTTGTTGTTTTATTCTTTTTAAGAACACTTAAGGGTATAGATCTCTTATCTCTTATTCTTCTTCTTTTGTTCTTTTTTTTCTTTCTTTTTTTTCTTTTTTTTTATTACACTTCCCCTCCCCCACACTTAAACAACACATTGTCCTCAATGTGTAAGTACGTGGACGATAAGTACAGATTGTCTTTTTTCTGTTTTTTTTTTTTTTAATTTAAACACAATAGAACTCACTTGTATTGCTCATGACACATCCCAACCTCCTCTAACTTCCCAAAACCAGAACATAGCTCAAAATTTAAGTGTGAACGATCTACATGCTCATAGGTAAGGGATAAACTGTTTGGAATAAATTCATTTGAGGTTAGGAAATCTTTTAGTGAGTTAACAAAGAAAAAGGCTTACAGAGGCTTAAAGGGGTAACTAGGGATCAATTTCTGTCAAGGTTGGCTATTAAGGCTCAAACGGTCCAAAGATGGCCTAAATCATTTCCCCAATGTTGCACAGTCTAGGATTTCGCCCCGAGTGACCATCAAACAAGTTCTAGAATTCATTGAAATCTGAAGAAACATTTAAATTACATAAACTTTCTCTAAGTGAACAAATAACTCAGTGATAATAGCTCCGTGCTCAATGTTGCGCAAGGAATCAAAAGCAAAGCGAAAACCAATAAACATTTCAAGCACACAGATCCATGCATCATTTATCATTTTCCAAGAGTTATTCTTAATTCAATCATTATATTATCATCGACACACAAAATGCAAGAAAAGAGGTACGTGGCGTTGTTACACCTGAGTCAAGATTGTATATTTCAACAATCCTTAGGACCAGTAGCCTGCAGACTTAAGGTTTCCAACCTATATACCTTTATTATGAAAGAACAAAACAAGAAACAAGACACTTCAAATAACATGAAATAAACAAACTACAGATTTATTTAGAGAGAATGCATTTGAAGGGTTTAAGAAACCCCATATTCTGCCATTCTCAGGTTTTTCCACAATTGTTTTTTTTTTTAAATCAAAACTGATAAAGATAAAAACACATAACAACTCTACATTACGCAAAACTAAACTCACTCATAAAATAACAAAGTTCAACAAGTCAGCAAACAAAAACAAGTTAGTTAGAATGGGTCTACAAAGTTTAGAAGTTAGCCTCCTTATTCAGCCATTATGGATTGAAGAGATCAAGAATGAGTTTCAAGAGAACTTGAACTTTTTAAGCCACCACTCTAAAAACCGAGATTAGAAAATATTACCTGGGACGAAAGAAATAACCTGAAAAGCTCAAAAGAAACGACATGAAAAATCTCAAATAAACACACTAAAAAGAAAGCAAACAAAAACGAAGCAAACCAGCAAATAGAGATTACAGATGGAGGGTAAAATCCAGTTGACGCCTTTTGTTGCCTTCTCCAAACCAATTTATCCGAGCCATTGTTGGATCAGGTGAATAGACGAATTCTTGTAGTTTGTCAATTAACTCTCCTGCAGTTGAAGCTGTCACCAGCATTTGCCTTGCTGACGGTGAGATGAAATTTTTTTCGACAGCTTGATCAAGAAAGGACAACAAACCATCAAAAAAATTATTAACATTTAACAAACCAATGGGTTTCCGATGGATGTTTAGCTGTGCCCAAGAGGTGATTTGAAATATCTCCTCTAATGTACCATAACCACCGGCAAAGCTATAAATGCATCGGACTTAACAACCATATGTGCAATACGCTCATGCATACTAGAGACCTGTAACTCTTCCCCGATTATGTTGCCTACGATATCTCATACAGCTAATGGTTTAGGGATAATGCCGAGAACTTTGCTCCCTCCTAGGGATGCAGCTGTCGACACACACCCCATTAACCCAAGACTAACCCCCTCCACAAATCAAATGAATACCCCTCGCAGCTAATGTCCTACCAAGATCAAGAGCTGCTGTGGTAAACTCTCCATCTTTACCAAATTACGATCCGCAAAATACGCATATATTGCAGAATCGCCGAATTAGTGTTTTCTCCATTTCTACAAGTGCTCTAATCTTGTATAAGACACGTTAGATATTATGCTTTTCAATTGCAAGACAGGTTATGGAATGACATATGAAAATATGCAAAATGTATATATACACCCATAAAACTCTCTAATTTTGACACATGGGGACATACTTTCGGTGGGGGTTGCTCGATGCAGATTTATCGCCCCAAGATTTGAAAAAAATGAGATATGCTTTCGGCGGGGTTTGACAAAACCTACAAACTTGTCTCCCACGTGAAGCATGAAAAGTAGAGATATACTTTCGGTGGAGGTTGACAAAACCTCCACACTTGTCTCCCACGTGTACTTATGCCATAGGGTAGTCATATGGTTTGTCAAAAAGAAAACTTGAAATTAAAACAAACAAAATCAACAAACAACAACAACACAAAAACAAACATTGATAATCAGATCAAACGAAACAAGAAAAAAAAAATCGACAATAACAACACCCATTCAAATATACAAGTAGTAGATAACCTTGTGGCTCACATCTTCCTCTGGTTTTACGTCCAGTAACGGCTGAAACGCCTTCTATGAGTCGGGGATTGCTTCCCATCCAGTTTTCTTATAAACTGGCAAACAGGGTCGTTTTTAGTCAGATTCCCTAGACTATAACACTGCAATTCATCACGAAATTGTGTCCATAGATTAAGCAATTCACGCTGAACAAGTCCACAAGAATGTGACTCGAGAGTTAACAAAACATTATCCAGCGACTCATTACTCAAACCATTCTTAATAAATGAAAGTTTATCTTCTCTATTCCTGGATGTAAAACCTAATGAACGACAAGTCTGGGTACAATTCCATCTAGCACATTTATAACATACTTGTAACCTTTTCGCTCTTCGCCTCTTGGCGTAGTAGCTCTTTCCTAGACCAGGCATGTATTTTGCGAGATTAATGTCCGGCTCACCGGACAATCTCACCTTGGCTTCGATAAGCCATCGGATATCAGCAGGCACATTTAGGAGCATCAATGCCCAAAGTCTAGTCATCCGTACTTTATAAATTTTAAACACAGCATTTTGAGGAAGTGAAGGGAAATATTTACGAAGGTTCGATAGAAAGATATCAGCATCCATTGAATAGGAGAAAAGGAGAGATATTACCGATAATGCGATTGAGTTTGTTCTTCTCCCAGATATGCACGTTTCAAAACTTCGAACAATGGCTTCAACTCCCGTTTGAATGTTTCCTCAAGCTGTTGCACAACTGAACTCGAAGCACGGAATAATCAAATTAAACACAAGAAAAGAAAAGAAAATAGCGACACATAAAAGAAATAAAAACACAAGAGCAAATGAAAGTCAAAAACAAACAACAAAGCAAATGAGACAAATGGCAAAGAGAGATAAAACCTGATCAATGATAATAGCCCATGAGAGGAATCTCCTCGAAACACAAAAATTGATCAATACTACCTTCTTTTCTTTGTCCCTTTTTATTTATATTTCAAAAACATTGGGTTGCCTCCCAATAAGCGCTTGGTTTAACGTCCTCAGCCTGACGTTACTTGCCATCACCCTCAAGATAAGCTGGCTCATAGAGAGGTACCTCCTCGATGTCTTGCATCACTGAATTCTCATAGTAAGGCTTCAACCTGTGCCCATTCACCTTGAACACTTTGTCCGTTTTTAAGCTCTTGATTTCCACTGCACCATGAGGAAAACCATTAGTAATAACAAAAGGTCCAACCCATCGAGATCGTAATTTACCTGGAAATAACTTGAGGCGAGAATGAAATAAAAGAACTTTTTGTCCCACTTTAAAATTCTTCCTAGAGATCATTTTATCATGAAATGCCTTAGTTCTCTCCTTGTAAATTCTGGAATTCTCATACGCATCATTTCTAAGTTCTTCCACTTCTTGCAGTTGAAGCTTCCTTTGCTCTCCAGCAGCATCCATCTCCATGTTACAAAGCTTTACTGCCCACCATGCTTTGTGTTCGAGCTCTACCAGAAGGTGACATGGCTTACCATAGACTAACCTATATGGAGAAATACCAATAGGTGTCTTGTAAGCAGTTCGGTATGCCCAAAGTGCATCATTCAATCGTAGGCTCCAATCTTTTCGGTTTGGATTCACTGTCTTCTCAAGAATGGACTTGACCTCTCGATTTGAAACTTCAACTTGGCCACTAGTTTGTGGATGATAAGCAGTAGACAACTTGTGAGTGATGTTGTATTTCTTGAGCAAGGCTTCAAATGATCTGTTGCAGAAGTGTGTCCCTCTATCGCTTATCATGGCTCTTGGTGTTCCAAATCTCGCAAAAATGTTAGATTTCACAAAATCTACAACAACTTGAGAATCATTAGTTCTTGTAGCTTTTGCTTCCACCCATTTAGAAACATAATCCACAGCAAGTATAATGTAAACATTACCAAATGATGAAGGAAAAGGAACCATGAAATCAATACCCCACGGTAAAAACACAGAAAATTTTTTTTTTTTTTT
Source organism: Boswellia sacra (assembly GCA_013180625.2). Taxonomy (NCBI): domain Eukaryota; kingdom Viridiplantae; phylum Streptophyta; class Magnoliopsida; order Sapindales; family Burseraceae; genus Boswellia; species Boswellia sacra. Next base: position 1,579 of record SNVD02002830.1, on the reverse strand, counting down.
ACCAAAATCGTCAACATACCACAGTAATATAGGGGTCTGTGGCATTTGATTTTTGGCGCTTAAATTACCTGTCCTTTGACAACGATCATAAGCTTTGCAAAATAGATATGCATCTTTGAACAATGATGGCCAGTAGAATCCACAATCAAGAACTTTCAGGGCTGTTCTTTTTGGTCCAAAGTGACCGCCACATGCATAAGAATGACAGAAGTTCAAAATTGAATTAAATTCAGATTCAGAAACACACCTTGTAGCACTTGATCAGAACAATGGCTTCCATAAGTATGGATCATGCCCATATGTAATTATTTGGCAAAGTTGTTTGTTTAATCTTGTCTCTCTTTTGATTGCTCGAGTAAAGCATGTGGTAGCTTCTTGGTAACTAAGTAATTAACAATATCTGCATACCAAGGGGCTGCTACATGTAGAGACAGCAATTGTTCATCCGGAAAACTTTCTTGTAATGGCAGTACATCCTCGTCATGGACAATACGACTAAGATGGTCTGCAACTAAGTTTTCACTTCCCTTCTTATCTTTGATCTCTAAGTCAAATTCCTGTAAAAGGAGTATCCACCTGATAAGCCTTTGTTTTGCATCTTTCTTTGTGAGCAAGTACCTCAAAGCTGCATGATCAGAATAAATGGTTACTTTAGTACCAATCAAATAAGATCGAAACCTTTCTAAAGCAAAAATAACTGATAGCAGCTCTTTCTCAGTGGTAGAATAATTAAGTTGAGCATCATTTAAAGTCCGAGATGCGTAATAAATGGCATGTGGAACTCTGCCAATTCTTTGACACAAAACGGCACCCACAGCATAATCACTCGCATCACACATGATCTCGAATGGATGATTCCAATTTGGAGATTGGATTATTGGAGCTGAAGTCAAGAGTTCCTTCAGTTTCTCGAATGCCTCTTTGCATTTCTCTTCAAATTCAAAGGCCAACATCATTCTGCAATAATTCTGCTCGATTAGAGGAAATGCTATCTTCGAGATATTCTTGATGAATCGACGATAGAAAACGCTGCTCATAGGATACCAAGAAACGTAAAACGAAATTCATAGCAGCACACTTGGGGAAGGGTAAGAAACATATAAGATCTATCTTGGATTTATCAACTTCTATACCCTTAGTAGAAATAACATGTCCCAAAACTATACCCTGATCTACCATAAAATGACATTTTTCCCAATTCAGAACCAGGTTAGTTTCTATACATCTTTGAAGTATAAGGGTAAGGTTGTCAAGGCATTTATCAAAAGAATCACCAAAAATACTAAAGTCATCCATAAATACTTCAATGATGTTCTCAACATAATCAGAGAAAATACTTACCATACACCTTTGGAAAGTGGCAGGGGCATTGCAAAGACCGAACGGCATGCGTCGATACGCAAATGTACCAAATGGGCATGTAAATGTAGTTTTCTCTTGATCGTCAGGGGCAATGACAATCTGATTATATCCTGAATAGCCATCAAGAAAACAATAATGAGAACGACCTGCTAATCTCTCCAGCATTTGATCAATGAATGGCAAAGGAAAGTGATCCTTGCGAGTTGCAGAATTGAGC
>SNVD02002828.1:0-10128 GCA_013180625.2 Boswellia sacra | reverse complement strand
CTATCGGATTGGCGGCGGCAATGACGGCACACCTTGCGTGCAGTGAGGCCACGATGCCCGCCTTAGACACTGAGATCGACTGTTGCTCCATAGCCTCGTGGATACTGGTTCGATCTTGGTCAGACATTTTATCAAACTCGTCGATCAAGCATACTCCATTATCAGCCAGAACAAGAGCACCAGCCTCTAGAGTCCATTCGCGCGTCACCGGAGACTTCTGTACATAAGCTGTCAAACCGACGGCTGAGGCACCCTGACCTGTTGTGTATACCGCTCTCGGTGCAATAGTACCAGTATACTTTAGGAACTGTGACTTGGCTGACCCGGGGTCACCGCATAATAGAATGTTGATATCACCTCTAATTCTGTGCTTGTTAGAAGGATTCTTAGCGCAACCGCCAAACAGAGATAACGCGATGGCTCTCTTCACTGTGTTGTGTCCATGGATAGATGGGCAGATAGATGCTAGAATGCGCTCTACAACATTGGGATCTTTAGATAGGTTGATGATTTGATGCACATCTGAGTCAGTTAATGTTTGGCTGATGCTAGACCAGTCTTGCTTCTTTACAATATTGTTCGCCTGAATGACCGTCGAAAAAACAGGGAAACCAGTGGCGATATTGAGAGAGCCATCATAAGAGTTGGTGTAAACACCGGTCAAGTCCACTTCATCGCCAGGCCGGCACGAATCACACAGGTCACCCAGAACTATTACGTCTTTCGCTCTAGGCACGCGACCCGCACTGATCTTACCAGGCGATTCTTGAATTGTTAGTCTCTGGTAATTCTTGTACACAGTCTCCTCCATGTTGATGGCGAAGGGTCCAACTGATTGACAACCCGGGCAAGTACCTGGCTTGATCTCGGTATCTTGTTGCTGTACAAAGGGCCCGAGTATATACTTGCATTTGATGCAGTCGAATTTTACTAGATTTAGCTGTGGAATGATGCTTGTAGCACTGTTGATGACGCCCTGAGTTCGTATGAGCTGATTGAGATGAAGCTGACGTAAGGCACGGATATCCTCTGTTATCGTAAGGTCTTTGATACGGACAAATATTTCATCGGCGATTTTCCCGTAAGCCGGATACATGGAGAATACCACCTCTTTGGAGGCTTGGTTGAATATCTCGATCATTTGGTGAGGAGTGTCTACGAGGAAGAGGGCTAGTGGTGGCTGTTCTTGGGCCAAGATGTTGTATTCAAGCTCAAAACTTTGTTGATTGAGTTCGGTCATGGTGCGCAATTTTTCCTTGAATACGCTCCTACCGGCCTCATCGACATAGGTCTTGAGTAAATTCTTGAATCGATTGCGTATTTCATTCTTGGTTGCTCTCTGTGAAAGCCACTCTTTGTTGCTCATACCTCTCGTATCCTCAATATTGTCAATCGTTTCGGTTTCTGGCTCGCCATCAAGATCCGGCCTGCCCCTCAGAGCATTCTCTGCGAGACGGCGCCTTCTTTTTAGCTGTCTGAAACTAGCCTGAGAGCCAGACTCGGACATATCATCGAACAGGTCGAGCCCTCTACGAGATCTGATACGGCGACCCTCTAGGCGATCGCGCTCCTTGAGAGTAGCTTCGGCTGCAATCCTTTCGCCTATAGACATTTCGCTCACCGACTGGTCATCAAGATGTTCCTCCTCATAGACATCAAGTTCGGGTATGGGTTCATAATCACGTTCCATATTCGGCCCGAAGAGATCCTCCTCGTCGGACACATGCTCATCCTGAGGGTCCATTGGAAGGGGTCCATCTCTGAGCTCGGACCCATCGTCGTCGTCATGATGACTAGGCATCACGATGTCTGATTCGCTGTCAATTTCCTCCGACATGTTGACGTGCCTGTCTGGGGCTTCGGGTGGCAACTAATGAATTTGATCGATTGATAGGTTATGTGTGGTTGAAAGATTTGAGGATGTTATCTAGGGCTTCATTTAAAGTGACAAAGTCCATTTAAATGTACGTGCGAACTCGAGAGGACGTGCAAAAGCCTGTTGCCTTTGTCGCGGCCATCCAAAAACTCCATTGTGCTGATAAGAATTGGCGCCAACTCGCGTTCTCTGCGTCCCCCGCGCATTCTTTCCGCCCCTCCTCGTGCAAGATTGGGTCCAAATGAAACCTCGTGTAGCCGAGCTGATCTCACGCAACACCTATTCCAACCGACAACCTTGCTTGATTTCAAGTGTTGTTATCCTCGACTTAGTAAATCTCCCAGTTATGTCCAGCGATAACGTCAAGACTGTCTGTCAGTTCATGCTCGCAAATGGCTGTGTACCATATGAAAAATTCATGGAATTCCTTCAAGGCCTCAGAGCGAATGATGCGAGTCAGATGAGTGAAGAAAGGGTCCTGGAGGCAGTGGCAAATCTGAACAAACGATTGTCAAAGTTTAACATGATGATACGATCTACCTGTGATGATGTAACGTACAAGAAATTCTACTCACTCATATCCACCGTCGATACAGAAATAACGCGCCTAGCATCACATCATTCAGAAAAAGAGTTGGAATTTTTCAGAGTCATATGGCACGAGTTGCAAGAGGGACCCGCCAATAAAGAGGACCTACTGCGACATGGTACGAACCTCAAGTTGTCCAACTCAGAAAATCTCATCGATGAATGGTGCGAAAAGTATTGGCTCGTGAACGATGAGGGAACTCTCAGGTTAGGACCTCGATCCAACGCGGAGCTCGATGTTTTGATGCAAACGCAACCAATGTAAATGTACTGACACTTCTTGGAATGATATTGTTCTAGGAGTTGTTTTTGATATTTAATTTATCTTGAATGTCTACAGGATCTTTTTCTTGGTCACCTTGACCTGCGCAGCGATGCGGTCCAGATCCCTGAAGCCCTTCGGCGATAGTCTTCTGCCGCCTTTCTCTACCTTCTCGAGCCATTTGATCTCTTCGAGAGATTGGAGGGCTTTCCTAGCGATGGATGAGCTTGAGACGCAAAAGTGCGATGGTCTGACCCCCCGTCTGTACTTGCCGCCATGGATTTTGGTGAGAGCTCCAACACCAGTCGGCGAGCTGTAGTATAGATGTCTTGCAATCGAGGCACATCTAGTGTAAAACCAATCTGGGTCTGCTGGTGCTAGTTCTTTGAATGTTCCAGTCTTGACTGTGTCGATCCATTCTGGAACTGGTAGTTTTCCTTGTCTGTAAGACGACGAGATTGAGCGGATTTGATCGTGACCGGGCGGTAACATTGTTGGAATTGTTAGTTACAATCTGGGGACTACATCAAAAAGTTTGCGACACCAGGTTGGGACTTCTCATGAAGGACGTCCGCAGAGGAGGAGAGAAGATGAACGGACTTACCTTTTGAGATAGGCGGCGAGGGCCTTCACCAAATCTGACTGATTGACATCCTTGACACCGACCGATTGTGTTCTCTTGTTGGCTGGGGCCATGATTACAATATCTTAGCCCAAAATAGATGTGAGTTAAGTGACCTACTGACACGGGCAATAAGTTTGTGAAATGATTGCGTGGTCCTAATGAGTGATGTGGGTTGCGGTCAGCGAAATATCATGTATAAGATGAGAGGCCAATAGGGAGCAAAATATCAGTATGCCCGCGAGAGCTGTCCTGATGTTCGGATTCGCATGTCTCAGCATAGCCATTGAGTGCGCTCTGCAAAGAGGCAGGCCGGAATCAGCGTGACTGAGGCGCACGCGTAACCTAGAGCGCATGTGCGAATGGCGCGTGAATTTGAATTTGCCACGAGTGACGAACTTTTCTTGGCCAATGGCCATTCAGAAGTTCTCTGTCGCAGTAAGCACAAGCCTCTCGCTCGGCCACTTCAGAGCTTTTGCAGTGGCATCTCTGGGCGGGCAGCTGTCTCTTTCGCCGTCGCGTCTGAGATGGCGCTTGGGCTCTGTCGCCTGTGCGCGGTCGGCCTGATGCTCCAGTTTCTTCGGCCATCAAGATGGTTGCTGCTCAAGCTGAACAGGCCGCTTTTGTTGTGTTTTGTTTTCGCTTCCTAACAACTGGAACGAAATCAACACCTTTCTTGTATTTCGTGCCGACGACACCTGCCTCATGGGCATTTTGACTTGAAGCATTTCGCATCCCTGATGACCAACCGACCCAGGCTGACAGGCTTACTTCTAAGAAGTTTGTCGAACACAAGCACAATAAAACATAAACAACAATCCACTGCTCCGACAAGGCGGCCGTATATTCTCAACTAGCACGGGATAGGCGCGATCTTCATCTCAGATCCAAGACATTGTTCTTACTATGCAACACTCATGGACATGTGTATATTGAGCTATGTAACACTGCTACACTAGATAGATGTTGTTATTATTAGAGTAAGGATGCAATACCAAACAAACGAACTGGCCATCTTCGTGTGCAAATGCGTCCCCTGCTCATAGTCCACTGAACGCATCATGTTGCACTCCAAGTTTGGGTTGAAACAAGCTGCTAATGTTGTGGGCTTATCAGGACGCGAGCAACAACTACTCAGTGGCACCTTCAGCTCTGTTGTCGATGCCGCTGGTTCAATGGAACAAAATAACTCAACAAACTCTGACAGTAACAAAATCGACTCATACGTTATCGCCAAATACGACTATGACTCTCAAGGACCCCAAGAACTCACCATCAAGAAGGGCGATAGATTGTTACTCCTCGACGATAGTCGACACTGGTGGCGCGTCCTCAGTCCCGATGGCCTTACGGGCTTCGTCCCCAGTAATTATGTCAAGCGAGAGAAGCCATCTCTTTTCGACAGTATCCGTAGAGGGATCCGAGTCAATACAAAGCCCAAGAAGTCAGCGCTTCAAGCAGTAAATAATCAGTCTCCAACCTGTCCTTTGATACCAAAGGAAGGCAGCCATGACACCACAGCCATATTCTCGACAGAAGAAACTCGCATGTTTCACAAGAAGCCTGACAGGAGCAAGATCAGTGATAATTCTCATCAACTCAATGCGTCTCCAAACCAACAATCTCACGGTGATATATTGGTCAGAGAGTTGGGTTCTAGCTTCAACCCAGTTCAACTTTCAAGCAATGATGCCAGCAATATTCGTAATAACAATCTTGACTCTGAAACAGATCTCCTGAATCTCAAACAGAATACAGGAGATGCCAATCTGAACCGTACCGTTGCATTGGTCAAATACAACTATAAATCGCAACAACCGGACGAGTTGTCTCTCAACAAAGGAGCCAAGATAAGTGTGCTGGAGAAATCTGATGACGGCTGGTGGAGAGGTGACCTTGGGAGCAAGATTGGTTGGTTCCCATCGAACTATGTTGTTGAACAGACTCAAGATGACTCAAACAAAGGAAGCAACTTTGTAGGCAATACTATCAATAGCAGCAAGCATTCAACTAGTCTTAACGGCGCAATACATAATACTGGTCAACTCAACTCAACTACTATCACTGACTATAACCCACCTTCTTCATCGTCACGCTTCAACAATGGTCATCCAAATCAAGAATCCTTTGTGTCAAACGATCTGCCATCGAATAGTTCCACCAACAAAATATCATCTTCAATCTTGGTCGACACTCATTTTCAAACCTCGAGCACAGCTGACACGAATGCCCGCTCTCAAGATCGAATGAAATCGGATGACAGTGTTCTATTCGTTGTTGTTGCCTTGTATTCGTTCCAGGCTCAATCGGAGGGCGAGCTTAGTTTCATGAAAGACGAACGTCTCGATATCATCGAGAAGCCCGCCAATGACCCTGATTGGTGGTTGGCTCGCAACCAAGTCGGCGGCCATGGATTAGTGCCAAAAAATTATGTCCAGATATCACCTCAAGTGAAGCCATCCAAAGCTTGGACATCAACCAACGAGAATAACAAGTCTCACTCAAGTGCCCTAGTTGCGATCGGCAGCCTAGGGACTAAGTTAACAAATCAGGAAGCTTACGAGAAGACTGTTGCAACCAATCCATCAGCAGCAGAAACAGTAGCGGGAACAACAACAGCAACAAGAACACCTCATTCACAACAACACTCGTCAACTATTGCGGAAAACAGTAATCTATCTTCAGCTTCAATTTTAGTGCCATTCTCGCAGACGCAATCTACCGTATCTGCTACTACTGCGCCTTCCACGTATTCCGCATCATTAGCGGAGCTAGCGCACGATCTCGAGGTTAAGTTGAATCTAACTGGCAAAGTCTGGTACCACGGGGTGATGAGCCGACAACAGTGCGACCAGCTATTGAACGCCTATGCCGAGGACGGCGACTTTTTGATTCGCAACTCGGAGACTACGGCCGGTGACTTTTCCGTCTCGCTGAAGGCGCCCATCAGGAACAAGCACTTTCGAGTTAACTATGTAGATGATGGCTTTTGCATAGGCCAGCGTCGTTTCGAGTCCCTTGACGAGCTCGTGGAACACTACAAGAGGACGCCTATATATACGAGCGCATCCGGCGAGAAGATGTTCTTGAAAAAGCCATATTGCCGCTAGGTGACGCGAAGTGGCGCGCAGGACGCGCGCGTGTGTGTACAGCGAGGTGAAGGCTTCTGACAAGATCAATAAGAACTCTGGCCGGCGCTCCACTTGGTGCTCGCGCTCGAAGGCGAAGGCCGGCCCCCTTTCAAACGGCCGGCACTGACGAAACTCGATATAAAAGACGCGCGCGGCTCGACCCACTCAGGACTAGTGTTGACATTCTCAGGCTCGCTTGGCCTCTCCTCCTAGTGACTCAATTTCTGTCTAAATCAAACCAACGAGGCGCCGGCGCACGCAGGCCGAGCTACGCATCTCTTGTATCTTGATCAAATTTGTAGCGAGTCTTATCGAACTCGTCGAGCAGTGCCAGAGAAGAGCGCCGAGAGGAGGCCGCCGGTTTGAGTCTGCGCGCTCTCGACACCCTCAGCTGTGTTTGCTCGCAGTCCCACTGTAATGAGGTGGGCAAGCGAAGTCGCCTGTTTAAATCCGATGGCCGCTTTATGTGGATGGCTGCCGACGCCGCCCATCGACGCCTGCGCTGTGGAAGCTGTTGCGTCAGTTAGCGGCTGCGATGTGTGTAATACAAGCGCGTGCTGCCACCTCACATGAGAGCCACAGGCGCTGTGCTCTTTCGCGCTCGCCCTCGAGCGACTCGCGACTGTTGCCGCCCTTCCTCACAAGCTCTCGTATGGCCAAATACTTGCAGCGAAAGCACTGGGGCGCTAAACTAAACTGCTTTAACTAAATATAATGGCAATGTTGGTGCACACAAACAACGGCCCAGGGCTTTCCCGCTTTCACTTTCGTTTTCACTTTCATCGTTGTCGTCGTTGTTGTTGCGCCGACTCGGCGGCGGCGACGGCGGCGGCGGCGGCGGCGGCGGCCCTGTGCGCGTCCCGCGGTCGCCTAGCCGCTCGCGCCTGGGGCTGGGCCAAATATGGTCATAGGTGGAAGCCTTGTCCGTGGCTCGCTAAGCTCCGCGGCCGTTTGGCCGTTGCTTGTGGTGCCACCGTCGCTTTGCGGGCAACTCGATGCGACTCCACCACTCAATCAAGCGGCCGGCGTCTAGCGCGTCGAGCGCTGAGGCTCCTCCGCTCACTCGATTATGCTCTACTCTCGTCCACGGGGCGCCGCCGTCGAGCACAGGAGCGCGCGCTCGCCGGCGATCTATGACAAGAGCGAGTGCCGAGAGACCGACGTCGACCGCGACGACGACGACGGCGACGCCGACGCCGACCACGACCACGGCGACGCCAACAGCGACGACAACAACGGCGCGCCCACCTCCTCCACAACACTGCCATAGAGCTCGCCCAGTCGACAACAAACCGGCGACACAAAGTCGCTGCTTCTCGCGGGCCCGACGGGGCGCCGTCGCGAGTCTGCAGATTGGCGCGCCGGCAGCAAGAGCGAGACTAAGAGCGAGTGAAAGCCGAAGACGAGGCGCGTGCGACTCGCTCGAGCGCATCTAGGCGACACTCGGCGCCGCGCTGGCCGTCATCTGGCCCGTCATCGGTGTCGTCGTTGGCGGCGTTGTCGTCCTAACGTCGCCTAGACGCTGTCGCGTTGTCGGGCGCGTCCGCTTGCCACGAGAGCGCAAATTAATTGCACGGACCCGCAGACTGGAACACGCACACGTACACGCTCCAAATGCACACTCGGACAGTGAGTGAGAAGTAGAGACAGACAGACTGACAGACTGACAGACACACAGACGGACGGACAGTCAAAGAGAGAGAAAGAGTCAGGAGAGCGAGCGGGCGTATCGCAGTGGGCAAGGCCTCGCGAGCAGCGCGGTCGGCTTTTGTTTTGGCCGCTCGGTGTCCAGTCGGTGCGCCTCGAGAAGCCGCAACAGCAACAGCAACAGCAACAAGCAAGCCAACGGCAACCGCAAGCGCCAGAGTGACCACAAGCAACGAGCAAGAGCAAGGCCGCTAGCACAGCAACATAATGCCGGTGTTCCACACGAAAACCATCGAGACCATTCTCGAACCTGTTGCCGTCCAGGTAAGTGGGCACGACTGCCCAACGTGTGACTCACACACACACACACACACACCCAATTGCACACCTATTGTCTCTTTTGTTTACTTATTCACCTTGCTCATCTCTGGCCGCTGGTCGGCGATTCCAACGCCGGTTTACACGCCGGTTTACACGCATGCCGCCTGGTTAGGTGTCGCGGCTGGTGATTTTGCACGAAGAGGCCGAGGATGGCGGCGCCATGCCGGACCTGTCGAGGCCCGTCGAGACGGTCTCGCGGGCGGTGGAGAACCTGACAAAGGTGGGCCGCGAGACGATCAGCACGAGCCAGGACCCGATTTTGCGCGCCGACATGCCGAACGCCCTGCAGCGGCTCGATCGCGCCTCGCGCCTGCTCGAGGACTCGGCGGCGGCCTTCCGGGCGGACGCCTACTCGAAACAGGCGCGCCAGCTGCTGCTCGAGGGCGCGCGCGCCATTTTGCAGGGCACCTCGTCGCTGTTGCTCTGCTTCGACGAGTCCGAGGTGCGCAAGGTGCTGCTGCACTGCCGCAAAGTGCTCGACTACATGGAGGTGGTGGAGGTGATTGAGCGCATGGAGGACCTGTTGCAGTTCATGAAGGACCTGACGCCGGCGATGGCGCGCGTCACGCGCGAGGTGAACACGAGGCAGCGCGAGCTCACGCACCAGGCGCACAGGGAGACGCTGGTGAGATGTTTGGAGAACCTCAAACAGGAGGGCCCGGGCCTGATATCCTCCATGAAAACCTACATCCAGCTGCTGGAGGGCAACAAGAGCGCTTTGAGGGAGGCGGCCGAGAATCGGGCCTACCACACGGGCCGCATCCGCGACGAGGTGCACGAGGTGATGCGCGTGCTCCAGCTCACCACCTACGACGACGACGACCAGTGGGACACGGACAGTCTGAGCTGCATGAAGCGCGCCCTGGGCGCCATGACCAGCAAGATCCAGGCGGCCCACGACTGGCTGGAGGATCCGGGCGCGCCTAGCGGCGGTATCGGCGAGAAGGCGTTGCGCCAGATCCTCGAGCACGCCGAGCGCATCGGCGATGCGCTCGCTGGAGCCGGAGCGCGAGGCCATCCGGAAGCAGTGCAGCGACCTGCGCTCGATGGTGGACGCCCTGTGCGAGCTGCGCCAGTCGGGCCAGGCGGGCTCGCAGCAGGCCAGCTCGTTGGCGCGTCAGCTCGGTCGCCAGCTGCGCGACCTGTTGGCGCTGTGCACGCGCGCCATCGCCAACGTGGAGACGGGCGCCCAGGTGAGGCCGGCGCACACGCTCAGGGGCAAGCTGGAGCAGGCGCAGCGCTGGCTGGCTAGCCTCCACCTGGACGACCGCGGCCTGGGCGAGCAGGCGGTGCAGGCGATCGTGGACGAGGCGCGCCGACTGGCGCTCGTCTGCGAACAGGACTCGGTGCGCCAGTCGACGTTGGAGCTGTGCGCCAACGCGGAGCGACTGAACCGACAGCTCGCCGAGCTGGCGCGCCGCAACCAGTCGGGCTCGGGCCAGGCGCGCGCCGCAGCCCGCGAGCTCCAGGCGAACCTGCGCGAGCTGGAGCAGTTCGTCCACTCGGCGCTCGTGAGTCGCGTCGTCGACGACCTCATCGACGTCACCGCGCCCCTGCGCCGCTTCACCGACGTCGTCACCCACAACAAGTCAACCTCAAGCTCAACCACCACCACCTCCAC
>SNVD02002825.1:0-10111 GCA_013180625.2 Boswellia sacra | reverse complement strand
TTTAATAACATGCTAAAGTGATATATGGAATTACAAATATACACTTCTCATACCATTTTTATCACAACTTTCGGTACACTACATAAATTTGTGAACCGTAAATTTCTCCAAAAAATAGACTTCGAGAGCTTTTCAATGGTATATAGCATGTTATCCGGTTAATTGTATATCGATACAATCAACTCCAAGACATTGGTTGACTAGCAGAGGTGAAAATGAAGGGTTTTACTCCAATTTTGTGTAAGTTCCTCCAAAACTCCTACAAACATCAAAAACCACACAAAAACATAAAAATACCAAGGAATATAGCAAAGAAACATGGACGAATTGATAGAAATTGGATGATATATAAAAAGACCATGGGCTTATCAACCATAACCACCCGGCAAAGCTATAAAAGCATGGAATTAAACAACACATCTTGCAATACGCTCATGCATACTAGAAACCTGTAACTCTTCCCCCATGGTGTTGCCTACGATATCTCGTACAGCTAATGGTTTAGGGATAATGCGAGAACTTTGCTCCCTCATAGGGATGCAGCTGTCGACACACACCCCATTAACCCAAGACTACCCCCTCCATAAATCAAATGAATACCCCTCGCAGCTAATGCCCTACCAAGATCAAGAGCTGCTGTTGTAAACTCTCCATCTTTACCAAATTGCGATCCACAAAATACACATATATTTTGGAATCGTCGAATTGGTGCTTTCTCCATTTCTAAAAGGGCTCTAAACTTATGTAAGACAATGATGCAGGTTAGGTATTATGCAATTAAAGTGCAAGACAGGTTATAAAATGACATTTCAAAATATGCAGCAGGGATATATACACACGTAAAACTCTCAAATTTGACACGTGGGGACATAATTTCGGTGGGAGTTGCTCGATGCAGATTTATCGCCCCAAGATTTGAAAAAATGAGCTATGCTTTCGGCGAGGTTTGACAAAACCTACACACTTGTCTCCCACGTGTGCATGAAAAAGTAAAGCTATACTTCGGCGGAGGTGACAAAACGCCACACATTGTCTTTCCACGTGTGCTTATATCATGGGGTAGTCATATGGTTTGTCAAAAAGAAAACTTGAAATTAAAACAAACAACATCAACAAACAACAACAACACAAAAACAACATTGATAATCAGATCAAACGAAACAAGAAAAAAAAAATTCTACGACAACAACACACATCAAATATACAAGTAGTTGTGATTGTGGCTCACTCAACACAGACACGGTTTTAGTACCATTAACGGCTGCAAGGATACACCCCGACAGCAGCCAGGGTGATGGGCTCCCATCCAGTTGTGTATATAACACTGGCAAACAGGGTCGTTTTTAGTCAGATTCCCTAGACTATAACACTGCCAATCATCACGAAATTTTGTCCATAGATTAAGCAATTCACGCTGAACAAGTCCACAAGAATGTGACTCGAGAGTTAACAACACATTATCCAGCGACTCATTACTCAAACCATTCTTAATAAATGAAAGTTTATCTTCTCTATTCCTGGACGCAAAACCTAATGAACGACAAGTCTGGTTACAATTCAATCTAGCACATTTATAACATACTTGTAACCTTTTCGCTCTTCGCCTCTTGGCGTAGTAGCTCTTTCCTAGACCAGGCATGTATTTTGCGAGATTAATGTCCGGCTCACCGGACAATCTAACCTTGGCTTCGATAAGCCATCGGATATCAGCAGCCATTTAAGAGCATCAATGACAAAGTTATAGTAATCCGTACTTATAAAGTTTAAATCCCAGCATTTTGAGGAAGTGAAGGGAAAAACGGAAATGTATTTACGAAGGTGACGCGTATAGAAAGATATCAGCATCACTTGAAGAGAAGAAAGGTGAGGAGATATATACCGGTAATGCGTATGAGTTGTTCTTCTCCCCAGATATGCACGTTTCAAACCTTCGAACAATGGCTTCAACTCCCGTTTGAATGTTTCCTCAAGCTGTTGCACAACTGAACTCGAAGCACGGAATAATCAAAATAAACACAAGAAAAGAAAAGAAAATAGAGACACATAAAAGAAATAAAAACACAAGAGCAAATGAAAGTCAAAAACAAAACAACAAAGCAAATAAGACAAATGGCAAAGAGAGATAAAACCTGATCAATTATGATGGCCTACGAAAGGAATCTCCTCGAGACACAAAAATCGATCATTATTACCTTATTTTATTTTTCTTTTCTTTTTTTAATTTATTTTACAAAAACATTTGGTTGCCTCCCAATAAGCCCTTGGTTTAACGTCCTCAGCCTGACGTTACTTGCCATCACCCATCAAGATAAGCTGGCTCGTAGAAAGGTACCTCATCAATGTCCTGCATCACTGAATTCTCATAGTAAGGCTTCAACCTATGCCCATTCACCTTGAATACTTTGTCCGTTTTTAAGCTCTTGATTTCCACTGCAGCATAAGGAAAAACATTAGTAATAACAAAAGGTCAACCCATCGAGATCGTAATTTACCTGGAAATAACTTGAGGCGAGAATGAAATAAAAGAACTTTCTGTCCCACTTCAAAATTCTTCCTGGAGATCATTTTATCATGAAATGCCTTAGTTGTCTCCTTGTAAATTCTGGAATTCTCATAGGCATCATTTCTAAGTTCTTCCAATTCTTGCAGTTGAAGCTTCCTTTGATCTCCAGCAGCATCCATCTCCATGTTACAAAGCTTTACTGCCCACCATGCTTTATGTTCGAGCTCCACTGGAAGGTGGCATGGCTTACCGTAGACTAACCTATACGGAGACATACCAATAGGTGTCTTGTAAGCAGTTCGATATGCCCAAAGTGCATCATTAAGTCGTAGGCTCCAATCTTTTCTGTTCGGATTCACCGTCTTCTCGAGAATGGACTTGACTTCTCGATTTGAAACTTCAACTTGACCACTTGTTTGTGGATGATAGGCAGTAGACACCTTGTGAGTGATGTTGTATTTTTTGAGCAAGGCTTCAAATGATCTGTTGCAGAAGTGTGTCCCTCTATCACTTATTATGGCTCTTGGTGTTCCAAATCTCGCAAAAATGTTAGATTTCACAAAATCTACAACAACTTTAGAATCATTAGTTCTCGTAGCATTTGCTTCCACCCATTTAGAAACATAATCCACAGCAAGTATAATGTAAACATTACCAAAAGTTGAAGGAAAAGGACCCATAAAATCAATACCCCACACATCAAAAATCTCAACAACAAGTATAGGGGTTTGTGGCATTTGATTTTTGGCACTTAAATTACCTGTCCTTTGACAACGGTCACAAGCTTTGCAAAATAGATATGCATCTTTGAACAATGATGGCCAGTAGAATCCACAATCAAGAACTTTCAGGGGTGTTCTTTTTGGTCCGAAGTGACCGCCACATGCATAAGAATGACAGAAGGTCAAAATTGAATTAAATTCAGATTCAAAAACACACCTTCTTATCACTTGATCGGAACAATGCTTCCATAAGTATGGATCATCCCATATGTAATATTTGGCAATGTTTTTGATCTTGTCTCTTTGAGCTCGAGTCAAGTCATGTGGTAGCTTCTTGGTAACTAAGTAATTAACAATATCCGCATACCAAGGGGCTGCTACCTGTAGAGACAGCAATTGTTCATCCGGAAAACTTTCTTGTAATGGCAGTACATCCTCGTCATGGACAATGCGACTGAGATGGTCTGCAACTAAGTTTTCACTTCCTTTCTTATCTTTGATCTCCAAGTCAAATTCCTGTAAAAGGAGTATCCACCTGATAAGCCTTGGTTTTGTATCTTTCTTTGTGAGCAAGTACCTCAAAGCTGCATGATCAGAATAAACGGTTACTTTAGTACCAATCAAATAAGATCGAAACTTTTCTAAAGCAAAAATAACTGCTAGCAGCTATTTCTCAGTGGTAGAATAATTAAGTTGAGCATCATTTAAAGTCCGAGATGCGTAATAAATGGCATGTGGAACTCTGCCAATTCTTTGACCCAAAACGCCACCCACAGCATAATCACTCGCATCACACATGATCTCGAATGGATGATTCCAATTTGGAGATTGGATTATTGGAGCTGAAGTCAAGAGTTCCTTCAGTTTCTCGAATGCCTCTTTGCATTTCTCATCAAATTCAAAGGCCACATCATTCTGCAATAATCTGCATAGAGGCAATGCTATCTTTGAGAAATCTTTGATGAATCGATGATAGAAACCTGCATGACCGAGAAACGAACGAATATCCCGCACACTTGTGGGAAGGGGTAAGGAACATATAAGATCTATCTTGGATTTATCAACTTCTATACCCTTAGCAGAAATAACATGTCCCAAAAATATACCTGATCTACCATAAAATGACATTTTTCTCAATTTAGAACAAGGTTCGGTTCCATAACCATGCTTGAGTAAAGTGTAAGGTTATCAAGGCTTTATCAAAAGAATCACATAAACACTAAAATCCATCCATAAATTACCTCATGATGTTCTCACACAATAATCAGAAGAAAATTAACTTACATACAACCTTTGGAAAGTGGCCCGGGGCATTGCAAAAGAATAACCCACGCACCCGGACATGCGAAACAATACGATACGCAAATGTACCAAATGGGCATGTAAATGTAGTTTTTCTTGATCTTCAGGGGCAATGACAATCTGATTATATCCTGAATAGCCATCAAGAAAACCATAATGAGAATGACCTGCTAATCTCTCCAGCATTTGATCAATGAATGGCAAAGGAAAGTGATCCTTGCGAGTTGCAGAATTGAGCTTTCGATAATCATACAAACTCGCCACCTAGTTTGGATACGAGTGGGAACTAGCTCATTATTGTCATTTTTAACCACCGTAACACCAGATTTCTTTGGAACGACCTTGGACTGGACTACCCACTTGCTATCCGAATGATTAAATCACACCCACATCTAACACTTTCAGGAGTGCTTCTTGAGAACTTCATCTTGGAGGATCAAACCTCGCTGGCTCTCGAGTGGGCTGGGATCTTATTCTAATAAGAGCGGTGCATGATATGGATGGGCTAATTACGTTGCTGTCTAGCAATTGTTCCACCCAAATGGCTGTTTGTGATCCGCGAAAGCACTCGAATGAGTTTCTCTTTGTAATGTGTAAGGCATTGGTCTATTAGACTGGCAAAGTATTCCTTCTCACATCTCAAGAATACATACTTCAAATGTTCTGGAAGAGGCTTAAGCTCCAAGGTAGGGGCTTTCATCACAGAAGGAAGAATTTTCTCATTAGATAAAGGCAATTCAATGTACGAAACATCATACCGGTTTGTGGTGATAGTTATAGTCTCATCCAAGCTTGCCACAGCTTCCTCCACTTCTTTAGACACATGTATCAACTCCTGGTTCTTTGAACCTTTCTGTCCTATGTGTTCACAATGGCTTACTTCCACTCTCATCTGGTGCGAGTTAATAATTCAAGAAATGTTGTGCCAAAGAATCAATGACATCAAATGCAAAAAACAGAATGCAAGTCAGGAGTGGTATCTCATGCCTCAAAAATATTGAAATGGATCACTTTGCCATCAAACTCCACGGTGAAAATGCCATCATGAACATCAATCTTGGTTTTAGCATTTTTCAAGGATGGTCTCCCTAAAAGAATCGGTGTTGGATTAGGAGATGTCTCATCCTCTATTTTAAGGACATAGAAGTCTGCTGGAAAAACTAATTGATTCACCTGCACAAGCACATCTTCCACAACTCCCTTGGGATATGCATTAGAACGATCAGCAAGTTGAATTACAATACCAGTTTTCGCAAGGGGTCCAAGATTCAAGGAAGCATAAATAGAATAGGGCATGACATTAAGTGATGCTCCTAAATCTAACATAGCTCTTTCAAACTTGGTATTACCAATAGTGCATGGAATGGTGAACGTACCTGGATCTTTGCATGTCGGAGGAATTTTTCTTTGCAATACAGCTGAAACATTTTCTCCCACACTTACCTTCTCATTTCCTTTCAACTTCCTCTTGTTGGTGCATAACTCTTTGAGAAATTTTGCAAAACGAGGCACTTGCTTGATAGCATCCAGAAGTGGTATGTTTACCTCGATCTTGCGAAAAGTTTCCAGATTTCTTTTCTGTTCCTCCTCTTGATTTTGCAAATCTGCTGGGAAAAAGGTTGGAGGGGGGGTAACCTATGAATGAATGGAAGTTTAGGATTTACCTTAGAAGTGGATGTTTTGTTCATGGTGGAAGTGGTGTCATCCCCTTCATCAGCTTGTGATTTTCTTGTTGGTGTGTGATGTCCGACAGCTCACTAATTGCTTTCCACTTCTCAAAGTTACAGCACTAGCATTCTCTCTTGGATTGATCACCGGCTGAGAAGGTAATTTTCCGAAGCTTTGACTCTCAAATTTGCTCATGTTAGTGGCCAATTGTCCCATTTGATTTTCCAGGTTTTGGATACTTGCCTAGTTTCCTGCTGAAATTGCATTGTGTTAGTGGCAAGTGCTTTAACAATATCCTGGAGAGACATACCTGAATTTTGTGGAGTTGGTTGTGGTGCTGGTTGTGGTTGTGCTTGAAATGGTTGCTGCACCCTTGGTTGATTGAAACCTAGTGGTCGATTTGGTATGGCATTTGGGGCAATTGGTTGATGATTCCCATATCTTAAATTAGGGTGATCTCTCCATCCAGCATTGTAAGTATTAGAGAAAGGGTCAGACCTTTGCCTTGGTTGTCCTGGAAATCCACCCATGGCATTGGCTTGTTCTGTATCTCCTTATTGCAAAGTTGGACACATGTCGGTTGGATGGTCCATGGCAGAACATACCCCACATGCATAAGATTGCTGCATATGTCCTACAGCCATTTTTTTTACAAGAGAGGTTAGTTCACAAAGTTGTTGTTCAATGTTTGAAGTACTTACCTCATTTACTCTTTTTGGTAGTTGTGGCTCAAAATGACTGCTGAATTGTTGGGAGTTCGCTGCCATGTCACTAATCAAACGTCTTGCAATGTTTGGTGTTTTATTAACTAGTGCTTCACCACTAGCAGCATCAATGATACTCCTTTCCATTGGTAAGAGACCCTTATAGAAATATTGAATTAGGAGTCCATCACTAATTTGGTGGTTTGGACAGCTAGCACATAACCTCTTAAATCTCTCCCAATATTCATGAAGTGATTCTCCATTGTGTTGTCGAATGCCACTAATATCTTTCTAATATTTGTAACTTTCGAGGCTGGAAAGTATTTCTCCAAAAAGAGTTTACTCATCTCATTCAAAGAGGTAATGGTACCTGGTGGTAGGTAGTATAACCAATCTTTTGCCGAATCTGCTAATGAGAATGGGAAAGCTCTCAATTTAATGTGCTCTTCAGAAACGCCAGTTGGCTTCATACTTGAGCATACCACATGAAATTCTTTGAGGTGTTTGTTCGGATCCTCTCCTGCAAAACCATGAAATGTAGGCAAGAGATGAATCAGTCCCGATTTAAGTTCAAAATCTATCTCAAAATTGGTGCTTATGCATAGCGGTTGTTGATCAATAATTGGAGCCGCTAACTCCTAAAGAGTCTGATCGTTTTCCATCGCCATTGCTTCCGATTCAGATTTGATTGAACTGCAAGAAGATGGGAGGGAAGTGTGTCGTGCAAGGTCAACTTCTGGAGGTGGAGTTGAAATTGACCGATTTAGCCTTAAATTCGAGGATTGGAGAAACTCCTTAATTCTCTTAAGTCGTTGATCCGCTTCTCCCTCGGACATAAAAGCCTAAACACAAACAATCAGGAAATAACAATCAAGGATCAGTAGTAAAAACAGATAACAAATTGATTAGAAAATCAATCCCCGGCAACGGCGCCAAAAACGTGATGCGTTCGAAACTAGCAAGTATACTAGTCGCACAAGTAATAAAGTGATAAGTAAGATATCGTTCCCACGAGGATTGATTCTAATTGAATTTAT
This sequence comes from Boswellia sacra, assembly GCA_013180625.2. Lineage (NCBI taxonomy): Eukaryota > Viridiplantae > Streptophyta > Magnoliopsida > Sapindales > Burseraceae > Boswellia > Boswellia sacra. The sequence continues at coordinate 2,175 of SNVD02002825.1, read as the reverse complement.
TATTTTCAGCAACAATTAACTAAATGGGGGGGTTTTGTTGAATGATTAACTAAATGAAATAAGAATGCAAATTAAAGAATAACAAAACAGAAAGTAAATTTGAATGAAAAATCAATGGGAGAAAGCTGGTTAAGGGATCCTTCTTTACCACAAGATATGGATTTGCGAATTAATCGTAGAATTGTCATCCAATTACAGCATTGAAGTTATCAACCGTAGATAACAACAAGCTATGTTATCCCAATCTTTCCTCACTTTGTTGTTAAATAAAACAAGCTCTTTATTTAATCTCTATCCATTAAACAACCTAGAACAAGCTCTCTAAGTTTAATTCAATAGAAGCATTACGATGAGAAAGATAGGTTGATCTAAGCAATAATCACAAAAGTTAGGATTATTTAACCTAGGTTGTATTTTCCAATTGCAATCTCTGATCACAATTTTGATAATAATGATTGGAAATTCATGACAATTACGGATCAAGATTTCTAATCTAGCAATAGACAACAACAGATTATATTCAGTTGGCCATTCCAAATACAATCCGTAAGCAATCATAAGCATTAGATATGGGAAAATACAAGCAACTTCAATTAGAGAATTGGATAACAATTTCTTACACAGTCAACTCACAAAATCCATATCAAGGGCTTTGAAATCACCCTCAACCAATTCAGATTTAGTTACACATATTCAATCAGAATAACAAATACAATACAGAGAAATTCCAGAATTGAAAAGGAAAGAAAGAACTTAGCAAATTCTTTGAAAATCTTCTTTGTAGATGAATCTTCCTGGAATTGTAGTTCCTCCTCTTTCAAAATCTTCTTTCTCCTTCAAGAACTCCAAGGGATGAGAGAAATCCAGAAATGCAGACTCCTCTCACGTTTTCCCCTCTTCAAGTTATGAAAATAAAACCCTAAAATGTGTTTAAATACTCTGCTACAGTAACGTGCTACAGTGTCCGTATTATACATGCTATACAGTGACTTGTGGAATTATATTTCTATACATCTCACACTGTTTTGATTACAACTTTTGGTACACTGAATGGATTTATAAACCGTAAATTTCTCCAGAAAATAGACTTCGAGAGCTTTCCAACGGTCTATAACATGTCATCGGGTTCATTGTATATCAATACAATTAAATCCGAGAAGATGGTTGACTAGCAGAGGTGAAAATGAAGGTTTTACTCCATTTTTGTGCAAGTTGCTCCAAAACTCCTACAAACATCAAAACCACACAAAAACATAAAAATACCAAGGAATATAGAAAAGAAACATGGACGAATTGATATGAAAATGATATATAAATAGACACTTATCAAATTCCCCCACACTTAGACTTTGCTAGTCCTCGAGCAACTACGACAATATGAAATAAAACTAAACCGAAACAGAATCAATAAAAAATTAAAACACACAAATGCTTCAACTTGCAAATAGGCCTCAAAGATTGTACTTAATTATAACCCAAGGAAAACTTCAAAATAATGCACTTGATCAAGAATCTCATTACAAAGATTAGTTTCGCTCTACTTCAATTCCTCCAGTGTGTGTGTGTAGAGCCATTCTCACATAATCATTTGTAACCCGGATGAGTTTATGCATAAAAATGAATCATATTTAATATTGAAGATGGGTGTATAAATAAACTCCATAGGCCTGCTTTTCAAGTCACTCTCCACTAATGTAGACATGCACAACACCAAGGATCAAGTAGGACTTTATTAAGCTTGTAACGTTTTGCTTGGGTGAAGGTATGATCAAGGATAATAATTTGGCTCAAATCACCCACAAACACATAAATCATTCAAGATTATGTAGAGCTCACCCCTATAACACAAATTTATTTTAATTCACCAGGTTACTCCCCCAAACTTATTTAGAACACTCAATCTTCTTTTTTTTTCTCTTCTCTTATTCTTCTTTTTTTTGTAGAAAACAAAAGAAACTACACCCCCACACTTTGTTGTTTCATTCTTTTTAAGAACACCCAAGGGTATAGAACTCTTTTTCTTTTCTTTTTTTTTTTTAACTGCAATTCCACTCCCCCACACTTAAATAATATATTGTCCTCAATGTTTAAGTACGTGGAAGATAAGTACAGATTTTTTTCTCTTTTTTTTTTTTTTACAAACATAATAAAACTCACTTGGATTGCTCATGGCAC
>SNVD02002824.1:0-10161 GCA_013180625.2 Boswellia sacra | reverse complement strand
AAGAAACATTTAAATTACAAAAACTTTCTCTAAGTGAACAAATAACTCAGTGATAATAGCTCAGTGCTCAATGTTGTGCAAGGAATCAAAGGCAAAGCGAAAACTAATAAACATTTCAAGCACACAGATCCATGCATCATTTATCATTTTCCAAGGTTATTCTTAATTCAATCATTATCTTATCATCGACCCACAAAATGCAAGAAAAGAGGTACGTGGCGTTGTTACACCTGAGTCAAGATTGTAAATTTCAACAATCCTTAGGACCAGTAGCCCGCAGACTTAAGGTTTCCAGCCTATATACCTTTATTATGAAAGAACAAAACGAGAAACAAGACACTTCAAACAACATGAAATAAATAAACTACAGATTTATTTAGAGAGAATGCGTTTCAAGGGTTAAAGAAAACCCAATATTCTGCCATTCTCAGGTTGTTCCACAATTGTTTTTTTGAATCGAAACTGATAAGATAAAAACACATAACAACTCTAAATTACGCAAAACTAAACTCACTCATAAAATAACAAAGTTCAAAAAGTCAGCAAACAAAAACAAGTTAGTTAGAATGGGTCTAAAAAGTTTAGAAGTTAGCCTCCTTATTCAGCCATTATGGATTGAAGAGATCCAGAATGCGTTTCAAGAGAACTTGAACTTTTTAAGCCACCACTCTAAAAACTGAGATTAGAAAATATTACCTGGGACGAAAGTGATAAGTGTCTATTCATATATCATTTTCATATCAATTCGTCCATGTTTCTTTGCTATATTCCTTGGTATTTTTATGTTTTTGTGTGGTTTTGATGTTTGTAGGAGTTTTGGAGCAACTTGCACAAAAATGAAGTAAAACCCTTCATTTTCACCTCTACTAGTCAACCATCTTCTCGGATTTAATTGTATTGATATACAATGAACCCGATGACATATCATATACCGTTGAAAAGCTCTCGAAGTCTACTTTTTTGGAGAAATTTACGGTTTATGAATCCATTCAGTGTACCGAAAGTTGTAATCAAAACAGTGTGAGAAGTGTAGAAATGTAATTCCACACCTCACGGTAGCATGTATAATACGGGACACTGTAGCACGTTACTGTAGCAGAGTATTTAAACACATTTTAGGGTTTTATTTGATAACTTGAAGAGGGGGGAACGTGGTGGAGGCTGCAGCTCTGGAATTCTTTCATCTCTTGGAGTTCTTGAAGGAGAAAGGAAGCTTGGAAAGAGGAAGAACTACAATCCAAGAGAATTACATCAAATTTGCTAAGTTTTTCCCTTCCCTTTCATTTTCTGGAATGTCTCCATGTTGTATTGTATTTACAACGTTCTTAAACATGTGTAACTGAATCTGAATTGGTTGAGGGTGATTTCAAAGCCCCTGATATGGTTTTTGTAAGTTGATTGTGTAAGGAATTGTTATCCAATTCTCTAATTGAAGTTGCTTGTATTCTCCCATATTTAATGCTTATGATTGCTTGCTGATTGTATTTGATTGGCCAACTGAATATAATCTGGTTGTGATTTATTGCTAGACTAGAAATCTTGATCCGTAATTGTCTTGAATTTCTAATCATTATTAGCAAAATTGTGATCAGAGATTGCAATTGGAGAATACAACCTAAGTTAAATAATCCGAGCTTGTGTGTTTATTGCTTAGATCAAACTATCTTTCTTATCGTAATGCATCCATTGAATTAAATTTAGAGAGCTTGTTCTAGGTCTGTCTCTTATACACATCTAGATGTGTATAAGAGACAGGTAGATATCGTTCCCACGAGGATTGATTCTAATTGAATTTGTTATTCGAAAGTAAAAACAGAATAAATGGGGGGTTTTGTGGTTGATTAACTAAACTTAATGCAAAGGCAAAAGAAGAATAACACAATGCAAATTTAAACGGATTGAAAAATCAATGAGGGAAACCTGGTTAAGGGTTCATTCTCTGCCACAAGATATGAATTTGCGAATTAATCGTAGAATTGTCATCCAATTACAGTAATGAAGATATCAACCGTAGATAACAACAAGCTCTGTTATCCCAATCTTTCCTTACTTTGTTGTTAAATAAAACAGGCTCTTTATTTAATCTCTATCCATTAAACAACTAGAACAAGCTCTCTAAATTTAATTCAATGGATGCATTACGATAAGAAAGATAGGTTAATCTAAGCAATAAACACACAAGCTCGGATTATTTAACTTAGGTTGTATTCTCCAATTGCAATCTCTGATCACAATGTTGCTACTAAGGATTAGAAATTCAAGACAATTACGGATCAAGATTTCTAGTCTAGCAATAGACAATATCCAGATTATATTCAGTTGGCCACCCAAATACACTCCAGCAAGCAATCATAAGCATTAGACATGGGAAAATACAAGCAACTTCAATTAGAGAATTGGATAATAATTTCTTGCACAATCAACTCACAAACACCATATCAAGGGCTTTGAAATCACCTCAACCAATTCAGATTTAGTTACACATATTCAGACACAATACAAATACAATACAATATGGAGACATTCCAGAAAATGAAAGGGAAAGGGAAAACTTAGCAAATTTGATGAAATCTCTTAGGATTTGTAGTTATTCCTCTTTCCAAGCCTTCAATCTCCTTCAAGAACTCAAAGAGATGAGAGAAATCCAAAGATGCAGCCTCCTCCACGTTCTCCCCTCTTCAAGTTATGAAAAGAAAACCCTAAAATGTGTTTAAATACTCTGCTACAGTGACTTGCTACAGTGTCCCGTATTATACATGCTACAGTGGCTTGTGGAATTATATTTCTATACATCTCACACTGTTTTGATTACAACTTTTGGTACACTGAATGGATTTATAAACCGTAAATTTCTCCAGAAAATAGACTTCGAGAGCTTTTGATGAACACTTAAATATGCATGTTTAATAAGAGTTTAGTTCATCATATTGTATTAATAGTGTCATTAAATTCCTCAACTTAAGCATATTTGTAGCATTTGCATCTTTGGAATTAATTTCTCTTAATTTTGGTTTTGTTACAGGTTCGTTAAAATGGGCATAACTCTCTATTTATAGATCAGAATGATGCAATTCTTAATGTTTTGGAAATCTGACTTAATTGTCTACAAGATTGCATTTCACAAGAATCATCAAATTCGGGCTCCTAGTGGACCAAAATTGGGCTTGAAGTGAACCCATTTACAATATCGGCCCAGTCTGACCAGGCCTCAGTATTTGGACTGTATCTCTCAAAATACGTATCCAAATTGTGCAAATCAATATGTTCTAGAAAGCTGAGAGAAATATCTACAACTTTCATGAGACATGTGATTAAAATTCACAACATTTCAATGTCAAAATTGATGGTCAAAGTCGGTGCCTAATGATCCCAATTCTCAAAGATATTTACAACTAATATTTGACAATTATGCCCTTGTAATTTGACAAGTTTGCCCCTGGATGTATCTATAAATAGAGGTGCCTTGTGACCCATTAGGGCATCTTGGCCTTGGCTGGAACATTTTGGCTGTGGCTAGGATCTTGTATTGTGTTTTGTGTGTTTATGTTATTAATGAATTTCCTTTTTCTTACATTTTATTTTCTTTCTATTATAATGTTCTTCTAATTTCTTTTTGCTAAGGTGAAAGGGTGAAACCCTTGATATGAGAATAAGGATTCTCTAACCCTTAATATGTGCTTAATAATCTAAATCTTATAATGTTTATTCAATATGATTTATATTTAATTTCTTAATCAATCTTGACACCACTCGTAAAGTGGAGGTCTTGATCCCTTGTCGACAATCCTTGGCACATCAAATGCTTGGATCCTTTCTAGATGATGTATGGTTCTTCCTTACCGACACGAATCTAGTTAGGAACCTTGATTTGTTGTAGACATATGGTGATTGGCACATTGGATGCTTGAACCCAGTTACAAGAAGTGGTATAAATATTGGTAATGAAACAAATATAATTCATATAACTAAAATGGGTTAATTATCCTTATTTGAAATATCAAGGCGGATCCCCTAACCTTAGCCTTCATTGTTATTGTGTTAATTCCTCTTGTATTTTAATTATTCTATTGTTTATGAACTTTTTATTTTATTTACTATGGTAGGTTCTACCACATTATGAAATTGTTCTTTAATTTACTATGGTTGGTTATACCACCTATTTCCATGGATGGTTTTACCTCCTCTTGCTTTTTGTTTATATTTGAGATGTCGTAAGTACCGGATAACCATCGTTACATATTTATGTATTATCTTTTGATTATTTCTATTGAATTATTTCATATCATTAATGCATTATCTTATAATTTGTAACGCTAAAATGTCTCCTTCCTCGTGGAGCGAACGCCGGCCACCGGGTTTATTACTTCGACACTCCTATACTTGGGAGACAATCTTATTTTCGGATGTGTCAAGTTTTTGGCGCCGTTGCCGGGGAAGGTAAAATTTAGCGTGCAAAATTGTAAGTATTTTCTTTTCTCATTTCTATTCTTATTTTTCTTGCTTATGTTCATCTCTTCTCTCCCCATTTCTATTTTTAATTTTTCTTGTATGTGTTGATCTTTTCTTTCTTTTTGCATTAGTTGATAGAATTATTTGTAGCCACTCATCTTCTTTGAAAAACATGCTTATGCCCAACCAAGAACATTAATGGATTACATAAGAACTTGTGCACAATCATGCATAGTCTTCCCTCATGATGCAAAATATTTCAACCATGAAGCCATGGATTTCCTAGACTTACTAGCAAAAAATGCCCAAAATTGGAGTCATGTTGACACCTATGAGGTGCCAAAAACATCTAGTAGAGGCATTTATAACTTTAGGGAAAATCATGATCTTCATGTCAAATTTGCATCCTTAGCTAAAAGAATCGAGGATTTAGAAATGTGGTCTATGCAAGAAAATGTCTGTCACACTTGCAATTCTAGTGATCATCCAACGGATGATTGCCCAAATGTGCCTACCTTTAGGAAAAGCCTCCATGACCAAACCAATGTTTTAAACACTTTTCAAAGGTCAAATCCTAATCCTTACTCACAAAATTTTGGATGGAAAAATCACTTGAATTTGGATTGGGAGAATGATTATCATGCACAATCTTACCAACCTCCCTTTCAATCATACCAAAATTTTCAAAATTCTCATGATCATGTATATGCCTCTCCTCCTAGAAATGGCTTTGAAGAGACAATGCATTTATTAAGTCAAGCTAATCAGAATATAGCAAACTTGAATGATGCTCTTGAAAAACTTGCATTTGAGAAAGGTGAGTTTCCATCTCAACTCGAGCCAAACCTTATCAACCCACACGTGAGAAATCCAAGTGGCCAACATCTAGATGAAGATCCGGTAAGTGCTCTAGATGAAGATTCGGTAAGTGCTCTTCATGATGATAAGGTTGATCAAGAACATGTCCTTAACCCTAATGAGGAAGATGATGAATCAATTCTAAAGGGTAAGGAAGAGGTTGATAAAGTTTCACCTAACAAGGAAAAGACCGAATCCTCACTTAGGCACTCATATCATCATGCAAAGGAATTTAATCAAAATTTTGACACTAACGAATTTTTCGAGCATGATAAAAATGAGGAAGCTTATGGGTCTAAAACTAATGTGGAAGATTATATTCAAAATGAGAATTTTTCAAGTCCTTCAGAAATCGGGTTAACCGCTTCATTTGGACCAAGTGTGCAACTAGAAATCATTGTTTCTAAAGAATTCTCATTGCTTGATTCTGTACAGGTGAAGGAGATTAAGAGTTGGGAGCCATGTTTTGAACAAAGGCAGGAAGAAACATCCACACTCAAGAATGCATGCCTCAAGGACAAACAAATTCAACTAGTGGTAATCTCTTTCATTCTTACAATTAAAGGAAAAAGAAAGGTACCATCTCAATGGCATATTTTTGACCGTGGTAAATTACTTTCGAAGAGATTCCTCTTTTGGCTTTTTTTTACGATTGTTCAAATTTCATCCATCGGTGCCATATTTTTATCTTTGTTCTTGAGTTTTGCTATCATTTCTAGTTTGTTTTTATTTTATTTTGTGTGTGTTTATTTTAGTTGTGTGTTTTTATTTTGTTTTTCGGTCAAGTGGCGGATACGGTACTCCGTGACATTTAAAGTCGGTTTTTCAGTTCCCTAAAAACTGTTGCTCACCTTGCATCCATTTTATTCTCTTCTCTCTCATTTTCTTCACATGGATACCATTCTCTCAAAATTGCACAAACATTTTCCCTCTCTTCCTCAAAAGGATTTGCTTAAAATTTATAAAGCTCGTGCAGAAAGACTAAGGTTGTTGATGCGTAAGGGTATTCCTGCTGATTTAAGATGGTTAATTGAAGCCAAGTTTCGATTCTCTTGTGAGTTTTCAGATAATCTTGTTTCCCATATGCCAGGTTTGGGAAAAAGCTCTTATGCCAAAAAGCGAAGAGCGAAAAGGTTACAAGATTGTCCCAGATGTGCAAGATGGACTTGTAACCAGCGTTGCCGCTCCTTGGGATATTTGTCTAACAATCGAGAGGATAAACTACAGTTCATCAAGAATGGACTGAGAAGGAGCTTTGGATGATATCGCCGAAGACTCTTGAGCGCATCTTGTGACTTGTGCAGCGTATGAAGATTTTGTAATTTGGTGGGACGACAATTCGAAGATAGATGAGCAAGAACGCTATAGTCTTGTGAAACTGACTCAAAAGACCCTGTTTGCCAGTTTATAAGAAAACTAGATGGGAAGCATATCCCCAACTCATAGAAGGTGTTTAAACCGTTTCTGGACGTAAAACCAGAGGAAGATGTGAGCCACAGTCACAACTACCTGTACATATGCATGCGTCCCATCATTTTTGAATTTTTATGCCTTATAGCTGTCATTTTTGAATTTGTATCTTTTGCTTGACTTATGGTGTCTTATTTCATCATCTTTTTTTTGAATTTCTATGCATTATTGTCATATTTTTCAAAAAGCAACCGAGCTACCTATTTAGATGTCATCATTAGCATACCTTTTTGCACTCCATAATACCACATCTCTTATTCTCTTCCTCACACATAGTTAGAGAGTTGCATAGACAAGGAGGGAACTTCACAACGTCGAATCCAAAGGATATGTGTATTCTGCGGATCTCGACCAGGTAAAAGTGAGGAGTTTGAGATGTGTGAGAGCAGAGTAGCCAAATTATCTTGGTAGGCTATTAGCTGAAAGAAAGATTCATGTGGTTTATAGGGGAGTTAGCCTCTAGTTAATGGGTTATGTGTCAACAGCTGCACTTATAGGAGGCAGTCAAGTTTTAGGTGTTATTCCTAAAGCTTTAGCTGTAGAAAGCATGTGGAAACACGGTTGGGCAGGAGTTACAAGTCTCCTCTATGCATGAACGCATGGCACATATGCTCATCAATTCAGATGCCTTTATTGCTTTACCAGGTGGCTTTGGCACTCTTGAAGAAAATTTTCAAATTGCCTCTTGGGCCCAACTGAATCTCCATCAAAAACCCATAGGTTTGTTGAATGTTAAAAATTTCTTTGATCCTTTGATAAGTTTTGTTGATGCAGCTGTGGAACAAAATTTATCCCTCATTCAGCGAGAAAGATCCTTGTTTCTGCCACTTCTACTGGTGAGTTACTTGACAAATTACAAGAAGTTGAGTATGAACTTGACTCAGCTAGTACTCAAATTAATTGGGCAGGAGGGCAAAACAAAAAGTGCAAATTGGATCTGAATCTCCATTTGTAATTCTTTTCTTGTCTTTTATTTTATTTTATTTTTATGCATGTTATTTTATGAGTCGTTCAGGTCACACTCTACTTCCCTGAAAATAACAGAAAGCTTCAGGTAATGTCTCCCTATTACTTTATCTCCTCTACATTTAAACATTGAGGACACAATGTTTTCAGTTTGGTTGGGGGGCAAGGATAGTAGACATAAGTATGTTTTGAATTTTCTTTTTCTTGCAAAAAAAAAGCGAGTTAATAATTAGATTCAGAGTGTGGCGTAAGGAGTTTAAATCCTCTTGAGACGCATTTTGGGTCAGGAATGGCAGAGTAAGGAGGACCAGTTTGAACTCTTGAAACTTATTCTAACCAATTTGTATTTTATTCTTGCATTTTGAAGACTTATTTGATATTATTTAGTCTTGATTTTTGAATTTTATAACAAGGAGGTCTTATTCATTTAACTTTGAATCATTCAAATCTATGAACTCTCACAACCTTATCATTTAATAAATTGTGTGCTTACGTGCTCATTAAGCAAGTACCTATGAATCTTTCTTCACACACACACATACCTTGATGTATGATTGTGGGTGGCGAAATGAAATATGGCCAATAATTGGAGTTCTTTGTTTTGTTAGGATAACAACAAAAGGAAGGGGAAATTTTAAAAAAAAAAAAATGAATGAAAAAAAATGAAATGAAAAAAATGAAAAATGAAAGAAAAAAAAAAGAAAAAAGAGAGAAAGCAATGGTGGATAAGTTTGGTCTTGTAGCCTCCTTAATTCGAGCAATTAAAGCGAGGGGTGCCTAAACACCTAATAACATAAGACCACTGGTTGTTGGAGTATTGGCCCAAAGTCGCTAAATGGATTAAGGAGAAAGCTTAAGTGTGGATTTTATTTCAGGACTATGAACATGCACTATCCACAGAGTCTAAGCAAAAAATAAAAGCATCGGTAACCGAGTCGTTAAGCTCGTAGGGGTGTCTTAACACCTAATGCCCTAAGGCCAACTGGTCTGGGGAGCTATTAGCCTAGGCTCGCTACATGGGGGTTAAAGATGCATTCTTTCAAAAAAAAAAAAAAAGGAGAAAAAAAAGAAAAAAATGTATAAAATGAATGAATATCCCCTACCTAAGGTTGTTAGCCTTAACAAATACTAGAACCGATATGGTTTATTTCTAATAAGCCCCATAGTCATGTGTCAACTGAGCACAAAAGAAGGTTTGTGGATATCTTGACTGAAGGGTACATGAGTCCTTTAAAAAAAAATCAGTTGAGAGTTTGTTTATTTGGATAAAATCAAGGAGAGTGCAATAATGACCACCTTGGATGTAAAATTCTATAAATCACTTCTAAATAATAACGCTTTAATTGCTAGGGATTAGCAATAAGCTAGTTGGGGGGTGTGATGAACACTTAAATATGCATGTTTAATAAGCGTTTAGTTCATCATATTGCATTAATAGTGTCATTAAATTCCTCAACTTAAGCATATTTGTAGCATTTGCATCTTTGGAATTAATTTCTCTTAATTTTGGTTTTGTTACAGGTTCGTTAAAATGGGCATAACTCTCTATTTATAGATCAGAATGATGCAATTCTTAATGTTTTGGAAATCTGACTTAATTGTCTACAAGATTGCATTTCACAAGAATCATCAAATTCGGGCTCCTAGTGGACCAAAATTGGGCTTGAAGTGAACCCATTTACAATATCGGCCCAGTCTGACCAGGCCTCAGTATTTGGACCCTATCTCTCAAAATTCGTATCCAAATTGTGCAAATCAATATGTTCTAGAAAGCTGAGAGAAATATCTACAACTTTCATGAAGACATGTGATTAAATTCACAATGTTTCGATGTCAAAATTGATGGTCAAAGTCGGTGCCTAATGATCCCAATTGTCAAAGATATTTACAACTAATATTTGACAATTATGCCCTTATAATTTGACAAGTTTGCACCTGGATGTATCTATAAATAGAGGTGCCTTGTGACCCATTAGGGCATCTTGGCCTTGGCTGGAACATTTTGGCTTTGGCTAGGATCTTGTATTGTGTTTTGTGTGTTTATGTTATTAATGAATTTCCTTTGTCTTGCATTTTATTTTCTTTCTATTATAATGTTCTTCTAATTTCTCTTTTGCTAAGGTGAAAGGGTGAAACCCTTGATATGAGAATAAGGATTCTCTAACCCTTAATATGTGCTTAATAATCTTAATCTTATAATGTTTATTCAATATGATTTATATTTAATTTCTTAATCAATCTTGACACCACTCGTAAAGTGGAGGTCTTGATCCATTGTCGACAATCCTTGGCACATCAAAGGCTTGGATCCTTTCTAGATGATGTATGGTTCTTCCTTACCGACACGAATCTAGTTAGGAACCTTGATTTGTTGTAGACATATGATGATTGGCACATTGGATGCTTGAACCCATTTAC
>SNVD02002823.1:0-10039 GCA_013180625.2 Boswellia sacra | reverse complement strand
AGTTGCTCCAAAACTCCTACAAACATCAAAACCACACAAAAACATAAAAATACCAAGGGATATAACAAAGAAACATGGACGAATTGATATGAAAATGATATATAAATAGACACTTATCAAGCATAATCATTTCTTTCTTTTTGGCAGCCCATTCTTGAATGTAATTCTTGATTTTGTGAAAAATTTCTTTGGTTAGACTTGTTTGCTGATTAATTAGTCGGACAATTTATACAGGTATGATATAATAGTCTGTTTAATTTCATGTTTGTAATCTAGATGTGTATAAACATATTTTTTTATCCTACTGACATTAGTTTTTTCTGGGGCAGCGAAAAAATTGCTTCTTGCTTTCCCTGTATTTGTTTTGCTTTCATATAACAATTGAAAGAATTTGAATAGTAGAGCTGCTTTTTTTTTTGGTGATTTTAGCAAATCAAAGAACCTATAGCACCTTTAAATTTGTAGAACCAATCTGTGAAATGATCACCTCCAATTTTCAAATTTGTAATAATCTGAATCAAAGATATTCGAATCATTGTCGTCTTTCTCCCGAATTTGCATATGGTGAAACTTTCCTTATTCTCTAATCAACTGCTCTTCGGCATTAGTTCAAAAACTGGCAAAAAAAGAGGAAGCATAAGCTACTAGCAAGCACATTTGCTACCACTGTTAGTTTTTGGCCTCGCCAAAGAGTCCAACTCTTGTTAGAGAAAATTGGGGCAATTAAGCCATTTTTTAGTAAATTAGGCACATATTGGAGCAATATCAAAGAAGAGGAAGCTGTTGAAAGATTCAAGCTCATTACTAAAAATACTATTTTGTTCCGCTATTTTTAGGTCTATGGTAAGAAAAACCAAAAGACGATTGTCTTGCAGCCTCACAAGATGGGTTGGTTAACGAGAGATATTATGATTTTCCTTCTCGAGGAGTGCTTGAGATAAAACGTCGCTTTTTTGATGGAAATATGACAAGAGCTTCCCTGTGGAAGTGGGTTACGTGATACTGTGTACCACAAGCTTAGGGATTAATGGAAATCTTAGACAAGGATTCGATGGATTTTTATGTCTAGACCCCTAATGGCTACAGTTTATTCAGGTTGCATCGTGATGCAGAATATTGGGGTCTTCTGAAAGTTGCTCTCTATGACTTCTGTTGGAAACATGTATGACCAACAAGGGAGCTTTGTAGTGAAACTATAATCTCAGATTCTCTCAACCAGTTAAAATACCTTGAACAGGCATCTAGGCATGAATTATGGAGTTGTTTAATCTAAGAAAGTAAACATGTTGTTGATACCTCAAATTTGCTGATACATGAAATTTATAGACAGCTACAAAACTGATGTGTCTAAAAGTCCTAATTTTTTTGCTACTCTATTTACGTGTTGTAAAGTAACATAGTTTCATATTCTTAGTGCAAGTATCTGGGATGAAGCTTTTTCTTTTTAAATTTTTTCCCTCTTAGTTTTGGTAGTTCTAAAATTTTTTGATCCTTAAAATATTTTGATCCCCTCTCAGTTGAAACTTTCCTTATTCTCTAGTCAAGTGCTTTCAGCATTAGTTCAAAAATTGGCAAGAAAAGAGGAAGCATAAGCTAATAGCAAGCACATTTATTGTTGCTGTTGGTTTTTGGCCTCACTGGGGAGTCCAACTCTGATTAGAGAAAATTATGGCAATTGAGCCATTTCTTGATAACTTGGGTACATGTTAGAGCAATGTCAAAGAAGAGGAAGCTTTTGAAAGATACGAGCTATTACTAGAAATACTATTATGTTTCCCTATTTTGAGGTCTATGGTAAGAAAAACCCGAAAGATGATTGGCTTGCAGCCTCACCAGATGGGTTGTTGACGAGAGATATTATGATTTGCCTTCTCAAGGGGTGCTTGAGATCAAATGTCCCTTTTTTGATGGAGATATGACAAGGCTTTCCCCATGGAAGTGGGTTGCGTGATGCTGTATACCACAAGCTCAGGGATTAATGGAAATTTTAGGTGGGGATTGTATGGATTTTTATGTCCAGAAACCTAACGACAGTATTCTATTCAGGTTGTATTGAGATGTAGAATATTGGTGTCTTTTGAAAGTTGCTCTCTCTGATTTTTAGTGGAAACATGTACAACCAGCTCTATAGTAAAACTATAATCTTAGATCCTCTCATACAGTTAAGACACCTTAAACCAACATCTAGGCATGAATTGCGAAGTTGTTTAATCTAGGAAAGTAAATGTGTTGATGATAACTCATATTTATTGATGCGTGAAATTTATGGACAGTTACAGAACTGATGTGTCTAAAAGTCCTAGTTTTTTTGCTACTTAATTTATGTCTTGTAAAGTAACACCATTTCATTTTCTTAGTGCATGCATATGGGATGAGGCCTTTTCTTCTTCAAATTTTTCCCCTCAGTTTTGGTATTTTTAAAATTTTTTAATCCTTGAATATGTTGTAGGTTATGAAGCAAGATCTAAGAGAATCTCACTAGAGATAGTTGTTTACAAAATTTTACTTGTTAAGTTTAAAGTTCATTCGCTCAAACATAGGGGGTTGATTGAAGTAGGTACTTTACTGATATTTCTGTTGTCTAAGTTGATTAAGGATCATATTAATAAGAACTTTTTATGATATGCAACTTTTCCATCTTTTTTATGCTTTTTTATTTCATTTTTAAGAGTACTATTTTTGAATAAGAAACATTATAAAGTTGCTAAATTTATAAAAGATATAGATGTATGTGAACAAGCTTTCTACACATACAAAAATAGTACATAAAATTGACAAAGTTGCGGGATTTTAATAAAAAAATTTGAGAACTTTTTCTTAAGAGTCAAAAAACTTAGATAAGATCATAGTAATCTAAGTTAATCCAGCTTCATGTTTATAGATGATGAAGTAGAGATGACTTTAATGAACTTTGAGGACATTGAAGCTCACAGAGACACAAAATCTGACTTTGTCCCGCAAAATTTATACGTTATTCCCATGGATGTTTCTGAAAACTGCTTTTATTATATTCATTCCAGATCATCCATTAGATGTTATTACGTAAAATACCTCTTCCCTCTGGGGAATACGTATATTGATGCCAATTGTACTATTTAAATTTTTTGTAAGCAGGTCTGTTCTATTATAGTGCAGTAGAGTTGCTTTTGAACCTAATTTGTTCTGCCTTAAAATTATATTCTTTATTATATTTATATGCGCACATGTTTGTGTGATTAATTTTTATGATTGGTTCACTTTTAGGATGTTTAGGGTACACAAATATCTAACCAAGGTTCTTGAGGTATGAAAGCCAACGGCTTATCAAAATCCACATTTGGCTAGTAGGGCTTTTGAATTATTAGTCCCCCGTACAGTTTCCCCTATAGTAGATCAATATCTGAGTAAGCAGTCATTAATGCAACTGCATCTTTGCATGAACAACTTATTCAGTTATGGTAAGAATCGATAGGTCCACTCAACAAGGGGAAGCAGACTTATTTTTGGTCTAATTACCTTTAGACTATTATTGACTTGATCTATCATTAGCATTTTTGGGCAGATATACTTTATGACCTCTAAAAGCATATATTGTAACAGTGGGAACCCAAACTCTCAAGCTACAAAGACCAATGCAAGTAAGGCATCGAAATCCACATGCTCACTTATTTATTTGGTTAATAAATGTTAACAATTTTCTCAAATAGCAGTTAATCTCTTAGTTAATTCAAAAAACAGGCTATAAAAGTCTAGGCCCCACAAGGAAAATATCATATTATGCAGAAGCATGTCACTATGTAGCTCTTTAGGTGGTGACATGTACCAGTTAATCGAAAATCTGTCGATGAAGGTTTGCAAGATTAAGTCATTGAAAAATTTGACATATTTTTTTAATTATTTCGTTGATGTGAGTGACAAATGCTGTTGAAATACGACCAATTTGATAAGGCAGTGATTCTTAAAGCCAATTGTTTGGCCAATCAAAAAGACTAAGGGAAAGTACTGATTGTCCTAATAAAGAGAACAAACAAATGATAAGAAAATACGACAGGATTAGGAGGGATACATGCCGTGGTGGTAAGGTATTTACTTCTATCGTCTCTAGCACCATGGAATTAGTCCTGGGGCACCAACGCCATAGCCATTGACACCCACATCACTTGCACATACAATGAAAGCTCTACCCCCTTAGCCATGGTCATGGACACCTTCATCGGCTCTAGAAACACCTCCATCTACACCTTCTCAAAGGATTCCTATACCTTTATCTTCTCTTAGAACATATTCACAGGCTCCAACAACACCTCCACTTATACCATGGACATGTACACTACCTGTGTCTGCAAACTCCACCCCCATAACCATTGTTATGGACAACTACACCACCTTTATCTGCACAAAAACCTGAATTACCTGTTTCATAGTCACCTACACTGGCTTCAAGAAAACCTAAATCTGTGCCATCTCCAAGGACACCCACACCTCAACCGGCACTAGAAATATCTCCATTTATAGCATGGATACCTACACCAACTATACCAATACCACGTTCACCTATAACTAAACCTGGAGTACTTATTGCATAGCAACCTACACCGATATCGGCTCAAGGATGACCTCCAAGGACATCCACACCTCCACCTTTTTTTAGAACACCTACGCTTGCACCTTGGACGCCTATACCACTTACGCTTGTAATGAAAGCTCAACCCCAATAGTCATGGTCATGGACACCTACACCAACTTCGCCTACACATAAACTGGGAGCATCTATTTCATAGCCACCTACAACAGCTCTGGGAACATCTCTATATAAACCTTTTCCAAGGGCATTACACCTTCATTTTCTCCAAAAGTAGCTCTACCAACTCCAGGAACACCTCTACCTACACTTGTAACAAAAGCTTTACCGCCACAACTATGGTCATGGACACCTATACCACCTATACCTACGCCTAAGCCTAGAGTACCTATTTCACAACCACTTACATCGGCTCTAGGAACCTCACTGCTTGCACTTTCTCTAAGATATCTACATCTCCACCTTCTCTGGGAACACCTTCACTGGCTTTAGAAACACTTCTACTTGTCCCTGAAAAGAAGGCTTTACCCCCACAGTCGTGGTCATGGACAGCTACAACACCTTGTCTTGCACCAAAACTTGGAATACGTATTTCACAGCCACCTATAGAGGCTTCACTTACATTTTTTCTAGAAGCACCTCCACTGACGCCAGGAACACCTTCATTTACACCTTTTCCAAGGATATCTGCACCTCTACCTTCTCTAGGAACACCTGCCACCTGCACCTACACCTACAATGAAAGCTCCACCTCTAGAACTGTGGTTGTAGACACTTGTACCACCTTCACCTATACCTAAACCTAGAGTACCCGTTTCATAACCACCTGCACGGTCTCCATTTACACCAGCACTAACTCCTAGAACATCTCCACCTGTACATTCTCCAAGGCTACCCACACCTGTACTGGCTTCATCTTTATAACATCAACTGTAGGAACACCTTTATAAGCACCATCTCTAAGGCCACCCATACTGACACTGGCTCCACCTATACAAACACATTCTCCAAGGCCACCCACACCCTCACTGGCTCCACCAACACTAACACTAACATCGGCTCCAAGAGCACTTGCACCTGCTCTATCTCTAACGCCACCGACACCTACACTAGCTTCATTTACACAAATACTTACTCTAAGAACACCTCACCTCACACCTTTTCTGAGGCAACCCACACCTGCACCGCCTCCATCTACACCTACACCAACTCTAGGAACACCTTTACTTACATCTTTTGACATCCATTCTAACACAGGCTCTGGCATCACCTTTACTATCACCTCCAACACCAACTCTTACACCATTTACACTGGTGCCATCACCTCTTTAACCAAAAATACCAAGCCCAACACTAGTGCCAAATCCTTTAAAGCCACCAGTACTGGCACTTGAGCCATGGAAGTCATCTACTGCACCTCAAGTTTCCTCTCCTTCACCTGCTCCAATCTAGTCTCCACCCCTAACACCAATGTAGTTTATACCCAACTCCAACCTTAGTTTAGTCCCCATCACCTCTAACCCAAGTGTAGTGTCCACCACTTCTAACAAAATCCCCACCACCTCCAATACTGGTGAAGTCTTCCGCCCCAGCTCTAGTGTAATCCCTACCACCTCCAACTCCAGTGCAGTCCCGACCTCTACCAGAAAGGTCTCCACCACTTCCAAGTCCAACATAGTCCTCACTAGCACCTGTCTAGTCTCCACCCCTACCAACTGCTGCTCGTCCTCCTTCTATAACTGGTCCTCCACCTAAGGACTTCATCCCTCCACCACACATTAGAGCTCACCACTGCCAGTATTGCGTGCAACAAACTCTTTGTACCTCAACAGAAAAGCAGGAGTCAACATTGCCCATTCCAAGTAGAAGATCAATAGAGACAACTCGCCAGCCAACTTCAGTATCAGAACCCCATCTTCTTGCCTGGCAAAAGACTTCAAGTACCCCAAGAAGTCAGCCGTTCTCATGAAAATCAGCACCAAGATTTTAAAAGTCTTATAAATTTAAAATGTTCCATAAAATAGTCGCTCAAAATTATTGTACTATATAAAAGTTATTAATATATGTTTGCTAAACTTGATTTTTAAAAATTATTTTTAATAAAAATAAAAATTTGTATAAAAAATTATAAAAAAAAATTATTAATATTGAATTTAAATATTAGGCAAAGTAAGATATTAAATTATTGATTCATTTAAAAAAATTAAAACAACTATAAATATTAAAAAAATTTATCAGAGCAACTACAGATCGTCCGTCATCTATCGTTGCATGAAGCAACATTGCTGACACTAACAGACTTAACAGGAGTACATCTACACGAATCTGAAGACGGTTTGGTGATTTAGGCCAGAAATCAGCCGGATCAAACGGTTAAAGTTCGAGGACTAATTTAAAAAAAAGTATATTTAGTTTTATAATTTATTAACTAATTAGTTAATTTTAATAATTTACTGTTTAAGGGTATCATTGGATTTATATTATATTATAAGGACAATTTTGGTACTTTAATCTATCAAAGTGAAAATCAAGTTTTTTAAGTTACCTCTATCTACTTTTGTAATCTAATACAAAAATAGATTCTTGGAGCAGTAGTTTCCTGCATAATCAGTTTTAAAAGAGTTTATCAAATACCAAATAGTTATAACTAGTAATAGAATGACTCCAAAGGCAACAAAGAATCTAGGACTAGCAAATAGCCACAAAAAACCTAAAAAAGTGTCCACTGATCCAAAGTGATTTAGCACTGATAAGTGCATTAAATTTTTTGGAAGAGTGATTATTTTTCAACCTCTTACAATTTTAGTTGTGGTTTTTTTTTTTGGGAGTTTCACAATTGAATTTGACAGATTACAAGAATGGATTGGATGATTGACAGTCGGTTGGTTAACCCATTGGATAGAACTGGGTCTAACACATGGTTATAGGTTGAAACCATGACCATCGAATACAATTTTACCCAACATTTTTTTAATAAGGTCACATTCGACGGTTAGAGTTAATAAGAGTTCAAATTTTTTTTTTTGTTTTTTTAATTGCCTTCAATCCGACTATGAACAAAAATTGTGGTGAGAACTTCCACCAACTGTTCTTTCCAGTAGTTGAGATGAATTTCGTTGATGTGAATTCTTAGGGAGTTAAGCCTTGCAGAAAATCAAAACCCCTTTACTAATTCCAACATATTATCGCGGGCAACCGAATCACATAAATTTTTTTTCAAATTTATTTTCCCTTCATTTCCTTACTATTATTGGTACGTATGATAATCACCAACCACCATTTGGCATAAAGAAATAATTTTTATGATGCAAGAAGCTGATAATTAGAGCAAGAAGTTGCCTTAGCAATTGTAAAAGCATAGGCATTCATAATATTGGCCAAAGTTAACGCTTTTACAAACTCCATTAAACTTTTGGATACAATCTCGGCGACAAGTTTCAAGATTGCAGTTGTTCGCATCGAACAAAACTTCACATCTTCCAGCTTCGGTTTGGAGGGGGAACCATTTCCACAACTGTACACATAATAAAACTCTGCATAAGTTATTGGCTAATTATACCTAACTCCATTGGTTATTGCAAAAAAAAAAGAAAAAAAGAATTCATCACTAATTAATCTCCATCGTTTTAATATATATTTTTGTTAATTTCAAAGCTTGAGGGATCGCAAACCCTCCGTACATTTAAAAAAAATATTATATAAAATCTCATACGCTTATATTTTTATCCAATTGAAACATAAAACAAGAAAATATATACGGTACATTAAATACAACGGCATATTTTTATAAAATTTCATAGAAAAATTGTAAATAAGTATATCGAAATAATAAACCAAATAAAAATTTGTAAATATTATAAAAAGATTAATTTATAATATTTATTTATTTACAATTTTTATATAAATTTTTATTAAAAAAATACCTGTACGTTAACGTACAATGACCCATAAAACAAAGGTTTTAGAGATGATTTTCAAAATATTAAGATGATTGTTGATGTTTTTCTATAACTTGAGATTTTAGTATATCTCAATTCTCATATACGATTACATGTGTATTTATGTACTTATGAATATATAGGTTGCGATTCGAGCATAGCTTTTAAATTGTTTCAAGATTTATCTTATAATTATAGACTTTTATATTTGTTTTAAAAGATACTACAAATTCCTGTAGTTGGTTTCAAAGGTTATAACTAAAATATTTATGACGTTTCAGTGATGATTTATGAATAATCATGAAATTTCAGCAGTTATTTTAAAATCCTTTATGAATAATCATGAAATTTCAGCAGTTATTTTAAAATCCTCTAAACTGTGAAAAGGACAGTGATAAGATATTTTATAATAATTTTTGAAACTATTTAGAATCTGTAATTTGGCCAAACTACAAGCCTAAAAAATGAATCGCATTACGATGTAACGGCATTACTGATCATAATAATGTTTAAATAAGTTGAAACAAAAATATATGGGAATTATTGAAATTAATTTAATAACAAATTATATTAAAAATATGTGTTTAATTATATAGTAACAATTAAATTGTTAATTAACAATTGGGATGAACATGTCTAAGATGTATATTATGCAACAATTTTGGGGAATTGACTGAAAAAAGAAAAAAAAGCACCAGCGAAAACAAAGAGGGTGAGAATGAGGACATGGGAGAGAGACAAGGTGGCCATCTTCACTATAATTAAATTTACGAGTTATTTGTACGATTCTTCTTTTCCAGCTGGTTGTATTTATAATGTGTGGGTGAATGTGTACCAATTTCTACTTGGAAATTTTTATATTTAGTGTAAATCTAAGATCTTATGGGCCTTCCATATAGAGTTCAAGCTAATATCTAGTCAAATCTATGATTTTGAAAGTAAGTCCATACTTTATCAAAGGTGAATTAAATTATTACAAGTTTGATATCATTATTAGTAGTAGTAGTAGTAGAAGTTTGAAAAACTTTAAACCGGTTTGAAAGTTGAATGAGGTTGGGGCAATTTCAGCCCAAAGTGATACTTTCCAGTCCCATTTTCTAAACAGAACCCACTAATCAAATTTTGATAAATTAGATTTATTCATATTATCTCATAATTCAAAAAATAATCCCAATATAAATTTAATAACTTAATCCTTAAAAAAGCAAATTATTACTGTAAGAAATTAAATGGAATGTTTCTATGAACTATGTGAGATTAAATAAAAGCATTTTTTAGATAAAAATAACCTAATCAAATTTTTGGTAAAATACATCGTTATTGCATTTTTACCAAATTAAACATCAGTCTACCTAATTTTGCTAATAACATGATGGCATTGGAATTTTTTCGTAGATGAATAGGTTAAAAAATAAATTACTTAAAACTCTAAGGTGGATGTATTTAGAAGAATAGGTAGAAAAAATAATTTACGATGCAAATAGCCTCACTCTTTAAATAAAAAATGTTTAAATTTAAATGATACATATACATATATATT
>SNVD02002822.1:0-10057 GCA_013180625.2 Boswellia sacra | reverse complement strand
TTAATGTAAAGGTTTGTTTGCAAATTTCGAACATAGAACTCAAATTTTGGATTATAATGCTAATATCGGATTATAAATATTTTTTTTTCATATATGATAATGAAGTAATTATGCAACATTTTTTAAATATAAATACTTGTCAATGATAATACTAATATGCATTTATAAAATAAATTATAAAGTATTAGTTTTTTACACTTTGATTTATTATATTAGGATTATTTAATTTTGAAAGATAGGATTTACTATGTCTCCTATATATCTATATCTATTCTTTTTTCAAATAATTTCTTTTATACTATTGAGATTTTTTTAAACATTAATTTTAAAACATTAAAGGTGTTCCCTCTAAGATAAAATACTGGGTCCGTCAATGGATAGAATATAGATAAATTTTTTTTTTAATAAGGGTAGGGCTATCCTACGCCTTGCCATCCCTATGAGAGTGAAGAGAAAGGGCGGAAAAAGTAAAAATCTTAGAATTTTGATCTAATTCAAGTTTTCTGATAGAAATATAAGAAAGTAAAAATCTGCTTTTGCTAGGGCGGGGTCAAGTCGAGGAATTTAATAACCAGTGAAATTTTTTCTCCAGTTCCTAGAAAATAAGTCCATCAAATCTACAAATGAATGTTGAATGTTGACATCTATAATAGGTCAAAGATAATTAGTGACCGAAGGCGAAAGACCTTGACTTACAATTCCATTATCATTAAAACTAGGGACAGAATTAATTGTTGTAACATTTTAAATGGTTTACGGGGTTTTGCTACGAGATAAAGTTGTTGGATTGATATAATAATTATGTTAAATATGTAAATATTATTAATAAATATTAAATAAATAAATAAAAATTATATTTATAATTTTATAAATTATATTTATTTATTTATAATACATTTATTTATGATTTTTATATATTTAACATAATTATTATATCAATATAACGATTTATGATATTTTTTTTCCATGGTTTATGTGATGTGATTTGTCCAATAAATATTTATACTACTGTTCTCTGATTCTTTTTACATTTTCATACGACTGGTTTTAATTAATTTTTCAGGCGTAACTGAAAGGTAATTTCCATGAGCATTTGAAGGTCAGCAAGCCATCAATGGCTCCTTAGGATTTATAAAAGCTATCCTAAATTCCCTATCTAAATTTAAAGGTTCGGAGGATTTTAGGATTATTTTTTAAGATATTCTTAGGTCTACGTGATCATGATGAAACATTCTTGACCATTTGTAATTATTTAGGAAATTTTATTGATGACCGAAAACTTTAACATAAAGCTGAAATTTCAAGATGAAATTCCAAACCAACTAAATTGACATATGAGAAACAAAGAAACAAACGATAAAAGAATTTTAAGTTATAAAATTTGACAGGATGGGTAGAAAGATAAATAAGAAAATTACGGGTTTAATAAAACAGACTGAGAAGAATGTGGTACAAAAATTTTAATAAGGTTTTATTAATTTGTTATGTGTCAATTTTTGGTCATTCTTATATACTAAATTACCATGTTGATTGTTGAAGTGTATGCCCGAGATATCTCCCCTCCCTCACCAAGTTTAATACTGACTCGTTGGAAATAAATTCAAATTCTTTTTTTTTCCTTAAAAATAATATTAGAATTTTCCTTTTTAAAAAAAAAAAAACTCCTTGGATCTTGCTTAGAGGAGGGGCGGGCTTCCAACTAAATGAAGTTTAGATTTGGAGTTCTCTGTCAAAACAAAACGTATGTGATGGGTTAGAAAATAGGCATGAGTTGCTTCAAGTCTGAAAAATATATTATTAGTTGTAATTTATTGACAATGATGCGTACATGATCGATTTGAGACGTTAATTAAAGAGATCATTTATTTCTTACTCAATATGTCAATTATTAATTGGTTGAGATATTCGATTAGCTTCACAAGCTAACTAAATTTACGAATTTAATAAAATAAAATAGAGAACGAATGTGATACAAAAGTTTTTATTTTAATGTATCAATTTTCAGTTGATTTAAGGTATTAAATCAGCGTGATGAAGAGTTATCACACTATTTTTTTAATATAAATTTTTTAGTGTTCAAACTTATATTTCTTAAAAATCAATACTAGAATCATTTTTTTTGGTAACTATGAGGATACGATACTCGTTTCAACAAATTATGAGAGGGTAGGGCTCCAATTTTATATAGTTTAATGAACCTCTCGGTGAAAATGTTTCTGATGGGCTGGAAAATAAATAAGTGATTTTGTTATTCATTGACGATGATGTACATAAAACGCTACAGTGTACAGTGTTGAACGGTGCCGCTACGGTGAAAACATTGACCGGTACATGCATGTGCTGTAGTCAGACCCACATAAAATTGATTTAAGACTCTGCAAGATTGCGGAAAGTAATTAAGCACATGGGAGTGGAACCCACTGGCCTCCAATTTGCTTGATGGCCTTCTACTTGCGTATCCATTTTGTTACTTGATTATTATCGCTTTAAATTTCTATTTAAACATTTTACACCTTAGCTCGTTAGGCATACGTCTCAATGGCCAACAACATGTGCTTCTACTTTGTTCGAGTGTTTTTCCTACATTTTTTCATGGCTACCGCTAGCTCAGCTATGACTTCAAGAAACTTGTTAACGGATCAATCTGCGCTGCTTGCTTTCAAAGAGCATATCACCGATCCTCAGGATGTTCTGGCAAATAATTGGTCCATTTCTAGCCCAGTATGCAACTGGGTTGGCATTTATTGCAGCACTCGCCATGGAAGAGTCACAGCACTAGATCTTCCATCTATGAGTCTTGGAGGCACCATTCCTCCACACCTTGGAAATCTCTCATTTCTAAAATACCTTAATTTTTATAACAACAATTTCCATGGCCATCTGCCAAATGAACTGGGGCAATTACGCCGAATGAGAACCATCATTTTCCAAGACAATAACTTAAATGGAGGCATTCCGCAATGGATCGGTAACTTATCCACGCTCCAACACTTGGTTCTTTTTAGTAACAGTTTCAAGGGTCCCATCCCAAAGTCTCTCTTCAACTTATCAAAGCTGGAGGCATTGGTTTTAAGCAACAATAGCATCGAAGGAAATATTCCGTCTGAGATTGGGCAGCTGCCCAATCTGAAACACTTGTATATGGCGTTCAACAAGCTTTCGGGCTCAATGCCTTCGACAATCTATAACATTTCCTCGCTACAAGCGATTGGTTTACCGCTTAATAACCTATCTGGCAGCCTGCCAGATGATATGTGTAATCGTCTTCCAAAACTTGAGTTTCTTTATTTATACTCCAACCAATTGTCTGGCAAGCTTCCGCCAAGTTTAGGTGACTGCAGCGAACTTCAAAATTTGTCTTTGTCGGATAATAAATTCACTGGACGCATTCCAGAAAATATTGGAAATTTAAGCAGACTCAGATATTTGGAACTTCTTGGAAACAACCTAAAAGGTATGAGTTCTACCTTTGATTTAATTTTTTGGAAGCATATTAGTAATTTGTATTGGCATGTCTTCCAGAATTTAATTACATTTCAATTACTCAAACTATAAAATTTTCTGTCGGGATATTTTTTTAAGTGTGTTTAGCAATCTCTTCCAATAACTAGGCAGTGGAGGTCAATTAGTCAAGACCTGCCCTATTTAAGTAAATCCATGACTCCTTAATCAAGCAAAGCAAGTTCTGTTTGGAAATTTGCTCGTTGAAAGATCTAAATGTTTCACCCTAATATTTAATAGCCAATTTGGCCGTATACATACTTGCCTGGAAAATTTTATCCATAGATGTCAGAATAAACTATTGAGAAATTGGTAAACCATAAAATATTTAAAGTAATGCTAAATTTATAACATTCATAACTCTACAATATAACGTGTCATCTTATATGGCAAAAATTCACTGGAGAAGAAAAAAACAAAAATAAATGAGGAAAGTTACACTTCTAATATGATTTTGCTACTTAGGCTAACAAGTTATGTTGTAGAGTTTATTGTATGAACGTTGTAAGTCTGGCATCACTGAAATCTTTATTGGCCATACTCTCATAAACTACAGGTTGTCTTTGTTGTATAATACTAGAAGCAAAACTATGATATGCAACAATAGTTATCTTTGTTAAGAGTCCACTCAATATATATGCTGTTACTTGCATATTCTCTACGCATTGTAAATAACTACTTCGGGTTGAGATAAACGTGGTTCAAACCGAACATTTTACCTTCCGTTTAATTATATATTAAAATCAGTTGGGTGTCTAACAATAATGCAATTAATTTTTTTAAAAAAGAATTTTTTTTAGAACTTAGAATGTTGAATTTTGTCCGGAAAGAATTTCAGCTTGGGGTATTAACAGTGTTGCTTAGAAGTTATACAATCTTGACTTTCATTTCTTTGAAGCCCCTAAATTTTGGAAAGTATGTCGTCAAAAGCTTAGAGCTTAATTTGTACGTCAGCATTCACTCTTGCAGGTGAAATACCAGATGGTTTTGGCAACCTACAAAATCTGGAGTATCTAGATCTTGCTTCTAATCGCTTAAACGGCCGCATTCCACCAACGATCTTCAATATTTCAACCATAGCAGTCATTGATCTATCTTTCAATGACCTCTCAGGCCATCTACCATCAAGCATTGGCCACCGCCTTCGCAACCTCGAAGAGCTTTACATGCAAACAAATAAACTTAGCGGAACAATCCCCAACTCCATCTCCAATGCTTCCAAACTCAGTCACATAGAGTTGAAATCAAACTCATTCTCTGGTCTTATTCCAAATACATTTGGCAACTTGAAATTTCTTCGTTACCTTAACCTTGGGGATAATTTCTTGACCACGGAATCATCTAGTGGAGAATGGAGCTTTCTATCTTCTTTGACCAATTGCAGAAATCTAAGATCTCTAAACTTATTTCAAAATCCATTGTATGGCAGCCTTCCACCTTCAATCGGGAATTTCTCTTCATCACTTGAAAAATTTTTTGCATACTTCTGCAAACTGACGGGAAACATTCCTGAAGAAATCGGAAACCTAAATGGCTTGATGGTTCTAAGCCTCTCCTACAATGACCTGAATGGATCAATTCCAAAAACAATTGGAAGATTATCAAATCTCCAAGCAATCGCTTTTGATAATAACAAACTGCAGGGATCCATCCCAAACGACCTTTGCCACTTAGAGAGGTTGTATGGCATATATCTAAATGGGAATAAGCTCTCAGGACAAATTCCTGCATGCTTGGGGAATGTGACGTCTTTAAGACATCTCTATTTAGGTTCGAACAAGTTCACTTCAAATATACCATCTTCTTTGTGGAGTCTTAAGGATATCCTGTCTGTAAACTTGTCATCGAATTCTTTGAGCGGTTCTCTCTCTTCAAATATTCAAAATTTGAAAGTCATCTATATAGACTTATCAGGAAATCAGTTGTCAGGTGATATTCCAGATACCATTGAAGGCCTTGAATACCTTATTGCTTTATCATTGGCAAATAACATATTTGGAGGTCATATCCCTAACTCATTTGGCACTTTGATAAGTTTAGAGTCCTTGGACCTCTCAAGTAACAAGCTCTCTGGAGAAATTCCAAAATCGTTGGAAGCACTTTCGCATCTCAAAGAGTTTAATGTGTCCCTCAATATGTTGGAAGGAGAAATTCCAACTAAAGGACCTTTTAGAAACTTCTCAGCTGAATCATTTATGTTAAATTATGCACTGTGTGGATTACCAAGACTACAAGTCCCTCCTTGCAAATACGGTACTATTGGAGGATCCAAGAGAGCCATTGTACTTAAGTATGTTTTACCTCCAATCATGTCAACTACATTGATAATGATTGTGATCATTTTCATAAGATGTCATGGTGGGAGGTCAAATCCGCAGGCTCCAAGGGATATTTTAGCTCTAACAACAAGGAGAAGAATTTCATATATAGAAATTCAACGAGCTACAGATGATTTTAGTGACTACAACCTGCTTGGTGGAGGTAGTTTTGGCTCGGTATACAAGGGGATACTTTCAGACGGGGCTAATGTTGCAATAAAGGTTTTTAATTTGCATTTAGAGAGTGCATTTAAGAGTTTTGATTCTGAATGTGAAGTATTGCGTAATATCCGTCATCGAAATCTCATAAAAGTTTTCAGTAGCTGTTGTAATCATGATTTTAAAGCCTTGGTACTCGAATTCATCTCTAATGGTAGTCTTGAGAAGTGGTTATATTCTCATAACTATTTTCTTGATATTTTAAAGAGGTTGAATATAATGATAGATGTAGCTTCAGCTCTTGAGTATCTCCATCATGATCATTCAACACCTATAGTCCATTGTGACTTAAAACCAAGCAATATCTTGATAGATGATAGTATGGTTGCACATGTGAGTGATTTTGGGATCTCTAAACTCCTAGGTGAAGGAAATTCAATGACACAAACCATGACAATGGCCACTATTGGATATATGGCACCAGGTGATGTTTCATGCCCAAATCTCGTGTGTATTTTTTACAATTCTTACATATTTAATCACAAACATATATTTGTTAAATATTATTAGGATATTGTTTATTTTATCATTTATATTAGTACAACATAAATAATTTGATACTTTCATGATGAGACGAATTTTAAATGTGCAGAGTATGGATCGATGGGAATTGTTTCTCCAAAAGGCGATGTTTATAGCTATGGTATTTTGTTGTTGGAAGTTTTCACAAGAAAGAAGCCCACAGATGAAATGTTCATTGGAGGAATGAGTTTAAATCAGTGGGTGAAAAACTCGTTGCCTCACGCAGTGACGAAAGTTGTGGATGCCAATCTATTGCAAGACCAGAGTGCTTTCTTTATCAAAGTGGATTGCATTTTAAGCATCATGAATTTGGCTTTAGAATGTTGCATGGAGTTACCAGAACACAGGATGAATATGAAAGATGTTTTATCAAAGCTCCAGAAGATTAAAATCAAATTCGTGAACGATGTAGAAACAGCTTAATTTCATTTCATTTAACTTCGCTTTGCTCTAAATTTCTTGTGTCGGTTCTTTCTAAATGAACTCTTGTCCAACTAGGACAAAGAGGATTTTAGCTCTGATTTGAAATTTTCTATAGATTTTTTCTACTGTTTTACATCAAATTATATACGATTAGTTGAAGGAATTTATTAAAATAACTAATTGTCGATCATTAGCTTACAGCACAAAATAGCCTGTCTTAATAAAAATTTTAGTCGAATCGTTAATATCAATCTGACAAAAGTAATGGTTAGTCGTGAGTGGTAAACCGAACTGTACAAGTCGAATCGAACTCTATAATTGAACCAAACTGTACAAGGTACCGCAAAATGTTCCTTCAGAACGCTAGAAGTGAGAGAGGGTATCATAATAGGAGTTGTTCCTCCGACAGGTGGGCCTTGCACTTTGAAACTCTAGCTAAGCCTGAACAAAAGCCCATACTTGGTCTACGCATAATTTCTAATTTATAAATATAAAAATAATTTTACTTTTCATTAATTTTATAATAACATAAAGAATAAATTGATATCATTTAATGAAAAAGTAAATAAAAAATTATTATACAACGAATTTAATTATTAATTTAAAATTGGAGCATTAGTTCATGAAATTTTCTTGAAGTTTACCCAAAATATATAGAGGCTCTATTCTTTTTTTTTATTCTGCTACAAACCTTTTTTAGTAAATGATATCTTCTCTAGCTTTTGTGAGATATAAAGTATTTTATGAGATATATATTATTAAAAAAATCGAATTTTAAGATTTGCTTTATTTGACTAAAATAAATATCATGATTTTTATGAAGGTCAAGCCAAGAAAGTTCAATAATTGGATTAATGACTGTTAAAGTATGAAATTTAGAATTTGTCCAAATTAAACAACATATGTACATTTTTTGGTTACCCCATTTACAATTATAATTAAATTAATTATTCATCTAATTAAATGAAATAGAAAATCTAAAATCTAAATGAATCAGTTTGGGGTTAAATCTTAAAAATAATAAATAGCTTGAATAGATACTTATTACTTATAATAATCACTAGATTAAAATTTGGGTAATGTATAATTTTTTTTTATAACTTTCCACCCAAACAATTAAAACAAATTAGAGCTTGGGATATAGATCCAAGCTATGAGTATTGTCTACAATATTTTCAAATACGTAATTAGGAAAACCAATGTACAGAGATTTTTACTTAAAAAAAAAAAAGACTTGTGCACCGAGCAATTTATCGAAAGTTCGCGTCAAAACTAGTCTTATAAAGTTGTGGATCTTCATTACAGCATAGAACAAATTAATAATTAATTTAGTTTTAATTTTCTATGGATTTTATTTTCTCCCTCTCATTGACTTTTGGGTAATGCATTATCAAGTTTCAATCCTGGAAATTTTAAGTTCTGGTTAAAGATAATAAAATCAAGAAAAGTTTTTACTTAATTAGCTTTATATCATTTGTTTCTCTCCACTTTTTGTATAATTTTACCTCTTTTTATTTAAAATTATAGAACATTTGTGATTTAACTCAATATCTTTAAAAAAGACACTTCAAAAAGTTTAGTCTATCAATACCCATTTTCTAGATGAATTAAATAAATAACCAACGAGTTTTGTAAGCTAAAATAAATTACAAATTCATAATATAAATTTATTAAAAATAATATTTGGAAATTAAATGTTAACTTTATAATCAAAGCAATGAGGTTATAATAAAGCACCGCAATTAAAGTATCAAATCTCTTGTAATTTGTACATTAATTAGCTAAAGCTTGTTATAAGGATAAGAAGAAGGTGAGCCTGGTTAGGTTGTGGCCCACGAAATTAAAGTCACGAAGTGACAAATATGGAGTGGTGCCAAGTGATGTTTTGTCTACATCAATTCATCTTCATAATTGAATTTCACTGTGCTCTCTGTCCAACAGGTAAATGCATAATACTCCAAACTTACCCCAAAATGTTAAAAGTCAGAGTGTGTACCAGAAAGTTTTGCATGACTAAATTTGTTAATTTTCAGTCTTTTTGTCAGTGGAGTGGAGTGCATTTTGAATAGGCTTCAACGAATTGAAAGAACCCAAAGATTTGATCCTTATCTGTAAGCCTACTTTTTCACGTACGAAATTTATAAGTTTATTTAATTCCTGAGAACAGTACTCTATTTCATTTAAAATTTTTTTGCAAAATTCTTATTGGTTATCATACGTTGATATCTTTTGAACATGTCCAAATTTGTGTTTCGATATTTTTGACTAAATGTTATCGAGTTTGTTTCGTAATGCTAACTACCTTTTCCCTACGCTACAAATTATAATTGGATACAGTATGCTAACTATCAAACTTTTATTTCAATGAAGCACTAATTAAAACCTAAGATAATTTTTGTAATTTAAATATCTCTAATAAGAAACATTGTTACAAATTTCTCTTCTTTTTTTTTTTTCAAAGAGTATTCCTATTTTATTGTTGACCTGTGTCAGTAAAAGCATTGGATTAATAGATAACTATAAAAATTAATTTAGGAAAAGAAGAAAGTCAGAAATACTTATTTTGTTAAAAAAAAACTTTAAAAGAAGTTAATAAAATTATCTTAAACATTTCTCATGATATATTGGAGAAAAAAAGTTTGTCATTAAACCAAAACAAGTATACAGTAATCATATTATTATGAAGAATAATTGTCGAAGAAGCCAAAATTGCCATCATGTTTCACCATTAACATTACATCATTGACTTTTTTTAGTAAAATATCATTGTAAGATTACCTCACATTTGCAATAATTTTACAAAGCAAACACATTAGAAGAATATTAATCATGACAATTCTACTATTAAGTATAAATAGAGTTCTAGAAACCGCAAGATATATAAGTTGTAATATAATATTATTTAATTAAATAGCATTAGGCACCACAATTAGTAATCTAAATTTTTCTGTCTCAAAGTAATAAATATTTTATAACAGATATACACCATATATGATAACAAATCACTCGGGATTAAAATTTAAAGTATCATTTAGGACGTACAATATTTTGGTTTTAGTATAATATTTTTATTA
>SNVD02002813.1:0-10170 GCA_013180625.2 Boswellia sacra | reverse complement strand
ATCATAGAATTGTCATCCAATTACACCATTGAAATTATCAACCGTAGATAACAACGAGCTCTGTTATCCCAATCTTTCCTTACTTTGTTGTTAAATAAAACAGGCTCTTTATTTAATCTCTATCCATTAAAAAACCTAGAACAAGCTCTCTAAATTTAATTCAATGGATGCATTACGATAAGAAAGATAGGTTGATCTAAGCAATAAACACACAAGCTCGATTATTTAACTTAGGTTGTATTCTCCAATTGCAATCTCTGATCACAATTTTGCTACTAAGGATTAGAAATTCAAGACAATTACGGATCAAGATTCTAGTCTAGCAATAGACAATATCCAGATTATATTCAGTTGGCCACCCAAATACAATCCAGCAAGCAATCATAAGCATTAGACATGGGAAAATACAAGCAACTTCAATTAGAGAATTGGATAACAACTTTTTGCACAATCAACTTACAAAAAACCATATCAGGGGCTTTGAAATCACCCTCAACCAATTCAGATTCAGTTACACATGTTTAAGAACGTGGTAAATACAATACAACATGGAGACATTCCAGGAAATGAAAGGGAAGGGAAAAACTTAGCAAATTTGATGTAATTCTCTTTGGATTGTAGTTCTTCCTCTTCCAAGCTTCCTTTCTCCTTCAAGAACTCCAAGAGATGAAAGAATTCCAGAGCTGCAGCCTCTACCACGTTCTCCCCTCTTCAAGTTATCAAAATAAAACCCTAAAATGTGTTTAAATACTCTGCTACAGTAACGGGCTACAGTGTCCCGTATTATACATGCTACAGTGATGTGTGGAATTACATTTCTACACTTCTCACACTGTTTTGATTACAACTTTCGGTACACTGAATGGAGTCATAAACCGTAAATTTCTCCAAAAAGTAGACTTCGAGAGCTTTTCAACGGTATATGATATGTCATCGGGTTCATTGTATCTCAATACAATTAAATCCGGGAAGATGGTTGACTAGCAGAGGTGAAAATGAAGGGTTTTACTCCTTTTTTGTGCAAGTTGCTCCAAAACTCCTACAAACATCAAAACCACACAAAAACATAAAAATACCAAGGAATATAGCAAAGAAACATGGACGAATTGATATGAAAATGATATATAAATAGACACTTATCACTAGTCATCCGTACTTTATAAATTTTAAACACAGTATTTTGAGGAAGTGAAGGGAAATATTTACGAAGGTTCGATAGAAAGATATTGGCATCCATTGAAGAGGAGAAAAGAAGAGATATTACCGATAATGCGATCGAGTTTCTTTTTCTCCAAGATATGCGCGTTTCAAATCTTTGGCGAATGACTTCGATTTCCGTTTGGATGTTTCCACAAGCTGCTGCACAAATGAGCTCAAAGCACAGAGTAATCAAATTGAACAAAAGAAAGGAAAAGAAAAGAGCAGAAACGAAACTAAAGACACATAAAAGAGATAACAACACAATAACAAACAAAGTCAAAAACAAGTAAAAAAATATAAAAACAAATGAGACAGATGGCAAGGAGAGATAAAACCTGATCAATTTGATGGCCTATGAAGGAATCTCCTCGAGACACAAAAATCGATCATTATTACCTCATTTTATTTTTCTTTTCTTCTTTTTTTTATTTTTCAAAAACATTGGGTTGCCTCCCAATAAGCGCGTGGTTTAACGTCCTCAGCCCGACGTTGGTTCCATCATGGGAGGATCCAATTTCCGTTGTGCTTCTCTAATGGGCTTGGATCCCTCTTCTAACAAGATACAGTCAATGCATATGGATGGGCCTTGGATGTCAACAATTGTCCACTCAATAGCTATTTTGTGATCTGTAAGTATTCGGACGAGTTTCTCTTCTTGTATTCGTGCAAGGCCCATTTCCATTGTAACTCGCAAAGTATCATTCTCACCCAAGAATCCATATTCAAATGATCTGGAAGTGACTTAAGCTCCAAGGTATTGGCTTTCATCACAAAAGGAAGAAGTTTCTCATTAGATAAAGGCAATTCAATGTACGAACCATCATACCTATTTGTGGTGATAGCTCTAGTCTCATCCAAGCTTATCACAGATTTCTCCACTTCTTTAGACACTTGTATCAGCTTTCTTGGTTCTTTGAAACTTTCTATCCTTATGTGTTCACTAATAGCAACATCCACTCCATTCTTACGAGTTAACTCAAAACATTGTTGTGGCAAATAATCAATAACGTCAACTGCAAAAACAGAATGTAAGTCATTAGAGTACCTCATTTCCTCAAAAATATTAAAACATATCACCTTGCCATCAAACTCTATGGTCAAAGTGCCATAATGAACATCAATCTTGATTCTAGCAGTTTTCGAGAATGGCCTCCCTAAAAGAATCGGTGTTGGATTTGGAGATGTCTCATCCTCTATTTTAAGGACATAGAAGTCTGCTGGAAAAACCAATTGATTCACCTGCACAAGCACATCTTCCACCACTCTTTTGCGATATGCATTAAAATGATCAGCAAACTGAATGGTAATACCAGTTTTCGCAAAAGGTCCAAGATTTAAAGAAGCATAAATAGAATATGGCATGACATTAATAGATGCTCCTAAATCTAATATAGCTCTTTCAAACTTGGTATTACCAATGGTGCATGGAATGATGAACGTACCTGGATCTTTGCATTTTGGAGGAATTTTTCTTAGCAATACAGCTGAAACACTTTCCCCCACACTTACTTTCTCATTTCCCTTCAACTTTCTCTTGTTGGTGCATAACTCCTTGAGAAATTTTGTACAACGAGGTCTTTGCTCATAGCATTCCAGAAGTGGTAATATTTACCCGCGATTTTGTGAGAAGTTTTCCAGGTTTCTTGTTCATTGTTTCCTCTTCGATTGTGCAAATCTACTAGGAAAAAGTGGAGGAGAAACATATGAAGGAATGGGAGTTATAGGATTTCTGTACTTCTCACACTGTTTTGATTACAACTTTTGGTACACTGAATGGATTTATAAACCGTAAATTTTTCCAGAAAATAGACTTCGAGAGCTTTCCAACGGTATATAACATGTCATCGGTTTCATTGTATATCAATACAATTAAATCCGAGAAGATGGTTGACTAGCAGAGGTGAAAATGAAGGGTTTTACTCCATTTTTGTGCAAGTTGCTCCAAAACTCCTACAAACATAAAAAACTCACAAAAACATAAAAATACCAAGGAATATAGCAAAGAAACATGGACGAATTGATATGAAAATGATACATAAATAGACACTTATCAACAAAATCAACAAACAACAACAACACAAAAACAACATTGATAATCAGATCAAACGAAACAAGAAAGAAATCAAATTCGACAACAACAACACACATTCAAATATACAAGTAGTTGTGATTGTGGCTCACATCTTCCTCTGGTTTTACGTCCAGTAACGGCTGAAACGCCTTCTATGAGTCGGGATTTGCTTCCCATCCAGTTTTCTTATAAACTGGCAAACAGGGTCGTTTTTAGTCAGATTCCCTAGACTATAACATTGCAATTCATCACGAAATGGTGTCCATAAATTAAGCAATTCACGCTGAACAAGTCCACAAGAATGTGACTCGAGAGTTATCAAAACATTATCCAGCGACTCATTACTCAAACCATTCTTAATAAATGAAAGTTTATCTTCTCTATTCCTGGACACAAAACCTAATGAACGACAAGTCTGGTTACAATTCCATCTAGCACATTTATAACATACTTGTAACCTCTTTGCTCTTCGCCTCTTGGCGTAGTAGCTCTTTCCTAGACCAGGCATGTATTTTGCGAGATTAATGTCAGGCTCACCTGACAATCTCACCTTGGCATCGATAAGCTATCGGATATTAGCAGGCACATTTAAGAGCATCAACACCCAAAGTCTAGTCATCCGTACTTTATAAATTTTGAACACAGCGTTTTGAGGAAGTGAAGGAAAATATTTAAGAAGGTTCGACAGAAAGATATCGGTATCCATTGAAGAGAAGAAAAGGAGAGATATTATCGATAATGCGATTGAGTTTGTTCTTCTCCCAGATATGCACGTTTCAAACCTTCGAACAATGGCTTCAACTCCCGTTTGGATGTTTCCACAAGCTGCTGTACAAATGAGCTCAAAGCACAGAGTAATCAAATTAAACAAAAGAAAGGAAAAGAAAAGAGCAAAAACGAAACTAAAGACACATAAAAGAGATAACAACACAATAGCAAACAAAAGTCAAAAACAAGTAAAAAATATAAAAACAATTGAGACAGATGGCAAAGAGAGATAAAACCTGATCAATTTGATGGCCTATGAAAGGAATCTCCTCGAGACACAAAAATTGATCATTATTACCTCATTTTATTTTTCTTTTCTTTTTTTTTCAAAAAATATTGGGTTGCCTCCCAATAAGCGCTTGGTTTAACGTCCTCAGCCCGACGTTGATTCCATCATGGGAGGATCCAATCTCCACTGTGCTTCTCTAGTGGACTTGGATCCTTTTTCCAACAAGAATTGTTGCATGCATATGGCTGGGCCTTGGATGTTAGCAATCGTCCACCCAATATTTATTTTGTGATCTCTAGGTACTTGGACGAGTTTTCTTCTTGTAGTGGTGCAAGGCCCATTTCTATTATAACTGGCAAAGAATCATTCTCCCCCAAAAACACATGCCTCAAATAATCCGGAAGTAGCTTAAGCTCCAAGGTATTGGCTTTCATCACAGAAGGAAGAAGTTTCTCATTAGATAATGGCAATTCAATGTACGAAACATCATACCTATTTGTGGTGATAGCTATAGTCTCATCCAAGCTTGTCACAGCTTCCTCCACTTCTTTAGACACTTGTATCACTTTTCTTGGTTCTTTGAAACTTTCTATCCTTATGTGTTCACTAATGGCAACATCCACTCCATTCTTGCGAGTTAACTCAAACATTGTTGTGGCAAATAATCAATACCTCACTACAAAAAACAGAATGTAAGTCCATTAGAGTACCTCATTGCCTCAAAAATATTGAAACGAATCACCTCGCCATCGAATTCCATGGTGAGAGTGCCATCATGAACATCAATCTTAGTTCGAGCAGTTTTCAAAAATGGTCTCCCCAAAAGAATTGGTGTTGGATTAGGAGATGTCTCATCCTCCATTTCAAGAACATAGAAATCTGCTGGAAAAACCAATTGATTTACCTGCACAAGCACATCTTCCACAACTCCCTTGGGATATGCATTAGAACGATCAGCAAGTTGAATGGTAATACCAGTTTCCACAAAAGGTCCAAGATTTAAAGAAGTATAAATAGAATATGGCATGATGTTAATAAATGCTTCTAAATCGAACGTAGCTCTTTCAAACTTAGTTTTACCAATGGTGCATGTAATGGTGAACGTACCTAAATCTTTGTATTTCGGAGGAATTTTTCCTTGTAAAACAACTGAAACATTTTCCCCCACACTTACTTTCTCATTTCCTTTTAACTTCCTCTTGCTGGTGCATAACTCCTTGAGACATTTTGTATAACAAGGTACTCGCTCGATAGCATCTAGAAGTGGTATATTTACCTCAATTTTTGGAGAAGTTTCCAAGATTTTCTGTTCTTGTTCCTCCTTCTTCGATTTTGCAAATCTACTAGGAAAAAGTGGAGGAGTAACATATGAAGGAATGGGAGTTATCGGATTTACCTGAGAAGTCAGTGTTTTGTTCATGGTGGAAGTGGTGTCATCTCCTTCATCAGTTTGTGATTTCTTTGGTAGGACATCTAATTGCTCTCCATTTTGCAAAGTTATCGCACAAGAATTCTCTCTTGGATTGATCCCCATTTGACAAGATAATTCTTCTGAGCCTTGGCCCTCGAATTTGCTCATGCTAGTAGCCAATTGTTCCATTTGATTTAACAGGTTTTGGATACTTGCCCCAGTTTCCTGCTGGAATTGCATTGTGTTAGTGGCAAGTGCATTAACAATATCCTGGAGTGACATACCTGAGTTTTTTGAAGCTGGTTGTGGTGCTGGTTGTGGCATTGGTGGTGGTTGCATTTGAAAAGGTTGCTGCACTCTAGGTTGATTGAAACCTTGTGGCCGATTTGGTATCACATTTGGAGTGATTGGTTGATGTTTCCAGTAACTGAAATTATGGTGATCTTCCCATCCAGCATTGTAAGTGTTAGAGAAAGGATCATACCATTGCCTTGTTTGTCCTGAAAATCCACCCATGGCATTGGCTTGTTCCATATATTCTTCTTGTAAAGTTGGATTCATGTCGATTTGATGCTCCATCGTAGAATATATCCCACATTCATAAGATTTTTGCATATCTCCTACAGCCATGTTTTCCACAAGAGAGGTTAGCTCAGAAAGTTGTTGTTCAATGTTCGGAGTGCTTACCTCATTTACTCTCCATGGTACTTGCGGCTCAAATCCGCTACTGAATTGATAGAAGTTTACTGCCATGTTGTCTAAACACAAACAATCAGAAAAGAAAACAAAGAAAATATGAATCAACAATGAAAACAAAATAACAAATTGATTAGAAAATCAATCCCCGGCAACGGCGCCAAAAACTGATGCGTTCGAAACTAGCAAGTATACTAGTCGCACAAGTAATAAAGTGATAAGTAAGATATCGTTCCCACGAGGATTGATTCTAATTGAATTTGTTATTTCCAGCAGCAATTAACTAAACAGGGGGGGTTTTGTTGAATGATTAACTAAATGAAATAAGAATGCAAATTAAGAATAACAAAACAGAAGTTAATTTGAATGGAAGATCAATGAGAGAAAGCTGGTTAAGGGATCCTTCTCTACCACAAGATATGGATTTTCGAATTAATTGTAGAATTGTCATCCAATTACAGCATTGAAGTTATCAACCGTAGATAACAACAAGCTCTGTTATCCCAATCTTTCCTTACTTTGTTGTTAATAAAATAGGCTCTTTACTTAATCTCTATCCATTAAACAACCTAGAACAAGCTCTCTAAATTTAATTCAATGGATGCATTATGAAAAGAAAGACAGGTTGATCTAAGCAATAAACACACAAGCTCGGATTATTTAACTTAGGTTATATTCTCCAATTGCAATCTCTGATCACAATTTTGATACTAATGATTAGAAATTCAAGACAATTACGGATCAAGATTTCTAATCTAGCAATAGACAATATCCAGATTATTTTCAGTTGGCCACCCAAATACAATCAGCAAGTAATCATAAGCATTAAACATGGAAAAATACAAGCAACTTCAATTAGAGAATTGGATAATAACTTCTTGCACAATCAACTTACAAACACTATATCAAGGGCTTTGAAATCACCCTCAACCAATTCAGATTTAGTTACACATATTTAGATCTGTCTCTTATACACATCTAGATGTGTATAAGAGACAGACCTCCAACACGTTCTCCCCTCTTCCAGTTATCAAAATAAAACCCTAAAATGTGTTTAAATACTCTGCTACAGTAACTTGCTACAGTGTCCCGTATTATACATGCTCTGTCTCTTATACACATCTAGATGTGTATAAGAGACAGGTTTTGATTACAACTTTTGGTACACTGAATGGATTTATAAACCGTAAATTTCTCCAGAAAATAGACTTCGAGAGCTTTCCAACGGTAATAATATGTCATCGGGTTCATTGTATATCAATACAATTAAATCCGAGAAGATGGTTGACTAGCAGAGGTGAAAATTGAAGGGTTTTACTCCATTTTTGTGCAAGTTGCTCCAAAACTCCTACAAACATCAAAATCACACAAAAACATAAAAATACCAAGGAATATATCAAAGAAACATGGACGAATTGATATGAAAATGATATATAAATAGACACTTATCAAATTCCCCCACACTTAGACTTTGCTAGTCCTCGAGCAACTACTACAATATGAAATAAAACTAAACCGAAACAGAATCAACAAAAAAATTAAAACACACAAATGCTTTATCTTGCAAATAGGCCTCAAAGATTGTACTTAATTATAACCCAAGGAAAAACTTCAAAATAATGCACTTGATCAAGAATTTCATCTCAAAGATTAGTTTCGCTTCACTTCAATTCCTCAAGTGTCTGTGTGTAGAGCCATTCTCACCTGATCACTTGTAACCCGGATGAGTTTATGCATAAAAATGAATCATATTTAATAGTAAAGATGTGTGTATAAACGAACTCCATAGGCCTGCTTTTCAAGTCACTCTCCACTAATGTAGAAATGTACAACACCAAGGATCAAGTAGGACTTATTAAGCTTGTAACGTTTGGCTTGGGTGAAGGTATGATCAAGGATAATAATTTGGCTCAAATCACCCACAAACACATAAATCATTCAAGATTATGTGGAGCTCAACCCTTATAACACAACTTATTTCAATTCACTAGGTTACTCACCCAAACTTATTTAGAACACTCAATTTTTTTTTTGTAGAAAACAAAAGAAAACTACACCCCCACACTTTGTTGTTTCATTCTTTTTAAGAACACTCAAGGGTATAGATCTCTTTTCCTTTTTTTTCTCTTTTTCTTTTTTTCTTTTTTTTTTGTTTTTTTTACAACACTTCCCCTCCCCCACACTTAAACAACACATTGTCCTCAATGTGTAAGTACGTGGACCAGAAGTACAGATTGGCTTTCTTTTTCTTTTTTTTTTTACAAACACAATAGAACTCACTTGCATTGCTCATGACACAACCCAACCTCCTCTAACTCCCCAAAATCAGAACATATCTCAAAATGTAATCGTGAATGATCTATATGCTCATAGGTAAGGGATAAACTGTTTGGAACAAATTCATTTAAGGTTAGGAAATCTTTTAGTGAGTTAACAAAGAAAAAGGCTTACAAAGGCTCAAAGGGGTAACTAGGGATCAATTTCAGTCAAGGTTGGCTATTAAGGCTCAAACGGTCCAAAGATGGCCTAAATCATTTCCCTAATGTTGCACAGTCTAGGATTTCGCCTCGAGTGACCATCAAACAAGTTCTAGAATTCATTGAAAGCTGAAGAAACATTTAAATTACATAAACTTTCTCTAAGTGAACAAATAACTCAGTGATAATAGCTCAGTGCTCAATGTTGCGCAAGGAATCAAAAGCAAAGCGAAAACCAATAAACATGTCAAGCACACAGATCCATGCATCATTTATCATTTTCCAAGAGTTATTCTTAATTCAATCATTATTTTATCATCGACCCACACAATGCAAGAAAAGAGGTACGTGGCGTTGTTACACCTGAGTCAAGATTGTATAATTCAACAATCCTTAGGACCTGTCTCTTATACACATCTAGATGTGTATAAGAGACAGATATACCTTTATTATGAAAGAACAAAATAAGAAACAAGACACTTCAAACAACATGAAATAAACAAACTACAAAGTTATTAAGGAAGAATGCGTTTCAAGGGTTAAGGAAACCCCATATTCTGCCATTCTTAGGTTTTTCCGCAATTTTTTTTTCTGAATCGAAACTGATAAAGTCAAAAACACATAACAACTTCTAAATTACATAAAACTAAACTTACTCATAAAATAACAAAGTCCAACAAGCCAACAAACAAAAACAAGTCAGTTAGAATGGGTCTAAAAAGTTTAGAAGTTAGCCTCCTTATTCAGCCATTATAGA
Source organism: Boswellia sacra (assembly GCA_013180625.2). Lineage (NCBI taxonomy): Eukaryota > Viridiplantae > Streptophyta > Magnoliopsida > Sapindales > Burseraceae > Boswellia > Boswellia sacra. The sequence continues at coordinate 561 of SNVD02002813.1, read as the reverse complement.
TTAAAGAGATCCATAATGCGTTTCAAGAGGACTTAAACTTTTTAAGCCACCATTCTAAAAACCAAGATTAGAAAATATTACCTGGGATGAAAGAAACAACCTGAAAAAAAAAACTCAAAAGAAATGACATGAAAAATCTCAAATAAACACGCTAAAAAGAAAGCAAACAAAAACGAAGCAAAGCAATAGATAGAGATTACAGATGGAGCGTTAAATCCAGTCTACGCCTTTTATTGCCTTCTCCAAACCAATCTATCCGAGCCGTTGTTGGATCAGGCGAATAGATGAACTCTTGTAGTTTGTCAATTAACTCCACTGCAGTTGAAGCTGTAACCAGGATTTGCCTCGCGGACGGTGAGATGAAATTTTTTTCTACAGCTTGATCAAGAAAAGATAACAAACCATCAAAAAAGTTATTAACATTTAACAAACCAATGGGTTTTTTATGGATGTTTAGCTGTGCCCAAGAGGTGATTTGAAATATCTCCTCTATTGTGCCATAACCACTGGGTAAAGCTATAAATGCATCGGACTTAACAACCATATGTGCAATACGCTCAT
>SNVD02002812.1:0-10136 GCA_013180625.2 Boswellia sacra | reverse complement strand
ACCAGGTAAAAGTGAAGAGTTCGTAGAAGTAGCGAATTATCTTTGTAGGCTACTGGCTGAAAAAAAGATTCATGTGGTTTATGGGGGAGGTAGCCTCGGGTTAATGGGTTGCGTATCAACAGCTGCACATGTAGGAGGTAGTCAAGTGTTAGGAGTTATTCCTAAAGCTTTGGCTGTAGAAAGCATTGTTGGAAAAACGGTTTGGAAGGAGTTACAGGTCTCCTCTATGCATGAACGCATGGCACATATGCTCATCAATTCAGATGCCTTTATTGCTTTAACAGGTGGCTTTGGCACTCTTGAAGAAATTTTTCAAATTGCCTTCTTGGGCCAACTGAATGATCATAAAAAACCCATAGGTTTGTTGAATGTCAAAAAATTTTCTTGGATACTTGGATAAGTTTTGTTGATGCAGCGGAAACATTAATTTTAATCCCTAATCAACGAGAAAAGAATCCTTATTTCTGCCACTTCGCTGTGTGAGTACTTGACAAATTACAAGAAGTGAGTATGAACCTGACCAGCAGGTACTCAAATTAATTGGGCAGGAGGGCAAAACAAAAAGTGCAAATTGGATTTGAATCTCCGTTTGTAATTTTTTTTCTTCTTGTCCTTTATTTTATTTTATTTTATTTTATTTTTAGCATGTATTTTATGAGTCTTTCAGGTCATCTCTCTTGAATAACAGAAGCTTCAGGTAATGTCTCCTATACTTTATCTCTCTACATTTAAACATTAAGGACAATGTTTCATTTGGTTGGGGGGGAAGGATAGTAGACATAAGTGTGTCTTAAAATTTTATTTTTTCTTGCAAAAAAAAAAAAAAAAGCGAGTTAGTAATTAGATTTAGAGTGCGGTGTAAGGAGTTCAAATCCTCTTGAGACGCATTCTGGGTCAGGAATGGCAGAGTAGGGAGGACCAGTTTGAACTCTTGAAACCCATTCTAACCAATTTGTCATTTTATTTTGATTTTGTGAACTCATTTTAGTTGACTTGATATTATTTAGTCTTGATTTTTTAATTTATAACAAGGAGGGCTTATTTATTTTCACTTTGAATTATTCAAATCTATAAACTCTCACAACCTTATCATTTAATAAATTGTGTGCTTATGTACTAATTAAGCAAGTATTCATGAACCTTTCTTCACACACACACACATACCTTGATGCATGATTGTGGGTGGCAAAATGAAATGTTGTAATATTTGAGTTCTTTTGTTTTGTTTAGGATAACAAACAAAGGAAGGGGAAAGTTAAAAAAAAAAAAGCAAAAAAAAAGAAAGAAAAAAGAAGAAAAAATAGCAATTGTGGATAAAGTTTAGTCTCGTAGCCTCCTTAATTCGAGCAATTAAGCCCGAGGGGTGCCTTAACACCTAATACCCTAAGACCAATTGGTTTGGGAGCTATTGGCCTAAAGCTCGCTACATGGATTAAGGAAAAAGCTTAATGGGATTGAACATTGCACTATCCATAAGTTTCTAAGCAAAAATAAAGCATCGGCAACCGAGTCGTTAAGCTCGTAGGGGTGTCTTAACACCTAATGCCCTAAGGCCAACTGGTCTGGGAGTCATTAGCCTAAGGCTCGCTACATGGGTTAAAGATGCATTCTTTCAAAAAAAAAAAAGAGAAAAAAAAGATGTATAAAATGAATGAATACCCCCTACCTAAGGTTGTTAGCCTTAACAAATACTAGAACCAATATGGCTTATTTCTAATAAGCCCCATAGTCATGTGTCAACTGAGCACAAAAGAAGGTTTGTGGATATCTTGACTGAAGGGTACATGAGTAATTTAAAAAAAAAAATCAGTTGAGAGTTTGTTTATTTGGATAAAATCAAGGAGAGTGCAATAATGACCACCTTGGATGTAAAATTCTATAAATCAATTCTAAATAATAACGCTTTAATTGCTAGGGACTAGCAATAAGCTAGTTGGGGGGTGTGATGAACACTTAAATATGAATGTTTAATAAGAGTTTAGTTCATCATATTGCATTAATAGTGTCATTAAATTCCTCAACTTAAGCATATTTGTAGCATTTGCATCTTTGAAATTAATTTCTCTTAATTTTGGTTTTGTTACAGGTTCGGTAAAATAGGCATAACTCTCTATTTATAGATCAGAATGATACAATTCTTAATGTTTTGGAAATCTGATTTAATGTCTACAAGATTGCATTTCACAAGCATCATCAAATTCGGGCTCTTAGTGGACCAAAATTGGGCTTGAAGTGAACCCATTTACAGTCTCGGCCCAGTCTGACCAGGCCTCAGTATTTGGACCGTATCTCTCAAAATACGTATCCAAATTGTGCAAATCAATATGTTCTAGAAAGCTGAGAGAAATATTTACAACTTTTATGAAGACATGTGATTAAAATTCTCAACATTTCCATGTCAAAATTGATGGTCAAAATCGGTGCCTAATGATCCCAATTGTCAAAGATATTTACAACTAATATTTGACAATTATGCCCTTGTAATTCGACAAGTTTGCCCCTGGATGTATCTATAAATAGAGGTGCCTTGTGACCCATTAGGGCATCTTGGCCTTGGCTGGAACATTTTGGCTTTGGATAGGATCTTGTATTGTGTTTTGTGTGTTTATGTTATTAATGAATTTCCTTTTTCTTGCATTTTATTTTCTTTCTATTATACTGTTCTTCTAATTTCTCTTTTGCTAAGGTGAAAGGGTGAAACCCTTGATATGAGAATAAGGATTCTCTAACCCTTAATATGTGCTTAATAATCTTAATTTTATAATGTTTATTCAATATGATTTATATTTAATTTCTTAATCAATCTTGACACCACCCGTAAAGTGGAGGTCTTGATCCATTGTCGACAATCCTTGGCACATCAAATGCTTGGATCCTTTCTAGATGATGTATGGTTCTTCCTTACCGACATGAATCTAGTTAGGAACCTTGATTTGTTGTAGACATATGATGATTGGCACATTGGATGATTGAACCCATTTACAAGAAGTGGTATAAATGTTGGTAATGAAACAAATATAATTCATATAACTAAAATGGGCTAATTATCTTTATTCGAAATATCAAGGGCGGATCCCCTAACCTTAGCTTTCATTATTATTGTGTTAATTCCTTTTACTTGCACATTTTAATTATTCTTATCCATTGTTGATATTATCTTGTCATATCTTTGAATCATCATATCGTATTTGCTTAGCTTATAATTTGTAGCGCTAAAATCTCCTTCCTCATGGATCGACCCCGATCTCACCGGGTTTATTACTTCGACACTCCTATACTTGGGAGACAATCCTTTTTCGGATGTGTCATCGAGCGACCAAAGAGTAGGAAGCCTGAAAGAATGCCAAAAACTGTAGGTGGAACTAGTGAGCTTTAGGTTTAGTACACGAAGATTAAAGCAAGGTATAGTGGTTAAAGAGGTGTATGGAAAATAAGGATTTGATGTTGTCATAGTTGTGTTTGGTTAAATAGAAACTGAAGGAAAAGTTACAGACCTAGATGCTATTCAAGAGAGAAAAAAATCTGGAAACTTTTTATTTTTGAATCTAAAGACCAGGATGTTTGTCAAATTGGCTCTGATACCAAGAGAGAAACGTGATTTTGATTTTTTTATTATTATCTTCAAAACAGAATATTACAAGTATTTACATGTACAATAGACTAGGAAGTCATGTGAACTGAGTGAACCATATTTCATGAATTACAGAAGCTAACTAATAGAATCATAACAAAAACATTAACAATATAAACTATAAACAACTGGTTGGCCTAACTACATGAGCTAACTTTCTTTAACATTCCCCCTTAAGCGATGCGGAGCTTAAAGCTCGATAAGGATGCTTCTTAGAATTTAGTTACACTCCAATACTAATTCTAATCATGGCATTAATATTATTATTAGTAGTAGTATTAATATTACTATTACTACTATTACTATTACTTTTAGTATTAATATTACTATTACTATTAGTATAAGCATTATTATTTAATATCACTATTACTATTATTGTTACTTTTAGTAGTAGTATTAGTATAAGTAATATTATTGGTATTAATAATAGTATTAGAATTACTATTCTTATTAGGATCAGTATTACTATTGCTATGACTACTAATATTAGTATTTTAGTATTATACTATCAATATTGGTATTAGTATTAGTATTAGCAGTAGTAGTGTTGTTATCATCATCATCATCATCATTCATATTATTTTTATGAATATTATTTTAAAGTTATTATAACATAGACCCAACGAGCATATAGCTTGGACATATTATAGCTCGGAGTATAGTAGGAAGTCTTAATTTTTATGTTTGGTGTAATTTTCTTTATTAACTATAAGAAATAATTTAATTAATTTAGAAGTGATTGCTTTGGATAGGGTGGAGCCAAGACAGAGTTTTTATATTTTCTTCTTGTGCACTCATTTTTGCATTACAAAGAGGTGGATGTGAGCGAGGCTTCCATCCTACTCCAAGTGATTACGACCTTGGCAGTGCTCTCCAAGCCCTTTTGGAACTTGAGGGAACATGGGATGAGTCACAAAGACAAGTCCCGAAGATCTCGGAGTCACCACTCGAGTAACTAACTCAAGGAAAAAGTTTGGATGACGATGGTCAATCTTTTGCTTTTGGACCTAACTATCCATCATCCATTCAGAGTCAAGTTTTGGAAGTTATGTATGGATCTTTAATCCGCCTACACACAGTCCAGCCTCAATTAGTGGTTTATCGAGTTTTTTGGTTTTAGACGATCAATTATTAGCTATCTTGATCCTAAATTCATTTTATGCACATAACCTTTTTTTATCTTGTTTATTACATGTTGGGTAAGGCAATTTATATCCATTCATAGAAAGGAGGAAGAAAATAGAATACAAGTCCATTCAAGCCTAGAGGAGATGAGATGAGGATTACATACATGACAAGTAAATAAAAATGCAATAAGATAAAGCTCAAAAATTAAAATAAGTAATTCTATTAACCTCATCGAGCTCAACGGGCCTACCATTAGAAGACAGATCTACTATCACGCATTATGGCTCCATCCATCCTCCAATCGGCCTTATGGTCACAATAGCTTCAAAGATGGGCTTCCTACCACCAAATGTTAGCTTCCTACAACCAAATGTGGGCCTACCCTCCATCTACATTTCAAATCACCATCCTCCAAAACGGGTTTCCTACCATTAATGTAAACCTACCTAGTTCAATCAACATCATGTTATCTCAACAATGCGTAAATTAAAACAAACACAATAGTTAGAATGACAATAAATAAAGGGATAAAGGAGAGAACATGAACATGAAGCGATAGACACATATCACCCTCTGACACATCCGAAAAAGGATTGTCTCCCAAGTATAGGAGTGTCGAAGTAATAAAACCCGGTGAGACTGGGGTCGATCCACGAGGAAGGGGATTTAAGCGCTACAAATTATAAGCTAAGCGAATATGGTATGGATAATTCAAAGAGATGACAAGATAATATCAACAATATGAGTAAAGAACAAGTTCTTAAACAATAAATGAGAATAACACAAGAGAAATTAACACAATAACAATGAAAGCTAAGGTTAGGGGATCCGCCCTTGATATTTCAAATAAGGATAATTAACCCATTTTAGTTATATGAATTATATTTGTTTCATTACCAATATTTATACCACTTCTTGTAAATGGGTCAAGCATCCAATGTGCCAATCACCATATGTCTATAACAAATCAAGGTTCCTAACTAGATTCGTGTCGGTAAGGAAGAACCATACATCATCTAGAAATGATCCAAGCATTTGATGTGCCAAGGATTGTCGACAATGGATCAAGACCTCCACTTTACGAGTGGTGTCAAAATTGATTAAGAAATTAAATATAAATCATATTGAATAAACATTATAAGATTAAGATTATTAAGCACATATTAAGGGTTAGAGAATCCTTATTCTCATATCAAGGGTTTCACCCTTTCACCTTAGCAAAAGAAAAATTAGAAGAACATTATAATAGAAAGAAAATAAAATGTAAGAAAAAGAAAATTCATTAATAACATAAACACACAAAACATAATACAAGATCCTAGCCAAAGCCAAAATGTTCCAGCCAAGGCCCAGATGCCCTAATGGGTCACAAGCCACCTCTATTTATAGATACATCCAGGGGAAAACTTGTCAAATTACAAGGGCATAATTGTCAAATATTAGTTGTAAATATCTTTGACAATTGGGATCATTAGGCACCGACTTTGACCATCAAATTTGACATCGAAACGTTGTGAATTTTAATCACATGTCTTCATGAAAGTTGTAGATATTTCTCTCAGCTTTCTAGAACATATTGATTTGCACAATTTGGATACGTGTTTTGAGAGATACAATCCAAATACTGAGGCCTGGCAGACTGGACCGAGACTGTAGATGGGTTCACTTTAAACCCAATTTTGGTCCACTAAGAGCCCAAATTTGATGATGCTTGTGAAATGCAATCTTGTAGACAATTGAATCGGCTTTCCAAAACATTAATAATTGCATCATTCTGATTTATAAATAGAGAGTTATGCCCATTTTACCGAACCTGTAACAAAACCAAAATTAAGAGGAATTAATTCCAAAGATGCAATGCTACAAATATGTTTAAGTTGAGGAATTTAATGACACTATTAATGCAATATGATGAACTAAACTCTTATTAAACATGCATATTTTAAGTGTTCATCACACCCCACTCCAACTAGCTTATTTTTTTTGCTTAGGTACCAGCAATGTTTACACAGCGTATTATTTAGAAGTGATTATTCGAATTTACATCCAGGTGTGTTCATGATTGCAACGCTCCTGATTTATCCAAATAAACAAACTCTCAACTGATTTTGTTTTTTTTTAAATGACTCATGTACCCTTCAGTCAAGATATCCACAAATCTTCTTTTGTGCTCAGTTGACACATGACTATGGGGCTTATTAGAAATAAGCCATATCGGTTCTAGTATTTGTTAAGGCTAACAACCTTAGGTAGGGGGTATTCATTCATTTTATACATTTTTCTCTTTTTTTTTTCTCTTTCTTTTTTTTTTTTTTGAAAGAATGCATCTTTAACCCATGTAGCGAGCCTTAGGCTAATGACTCCCAGACTAGTGGGCCTTAGGGCATTAGGTGTTAAGACACCCCTACGAGCTTAACGACTCGGGTTGCCGATGCTTTATTTTGCTTAGAAACTTGTGGATAGTGCAATGTTCAATCCCATTAAGCTTTCTCCTTAATCCATGTAGCGAGCTTTGGGCCAATAGCTCCCAAACCAGTTGGTCTTGGGTATTAGGTGTTAAGGCACCTCTCGGGCTAATTGCTCGAATAAGGAGGCTACAAGAACCAAACTTATCCACCATACTTTCTATCTCTTTTTTTTTTCTTTTCGTTTTATTTTTTTCTTTTTTTTTAACTTTCCCCTTCCTTTGTTGTTTTCCTAAACAAACAAAAGAACTCAATATTACAACATTCATTTTGCCACCCACAATCATGCATCAGTTGATATGTGTGTGTGTGAAGAAAAATTCATAGATACTCGCTTAATGAGCACATAAGCACACAATTTATTAAATGATAAGGTTGTGAGAGTTCATAGATTTGAATGATTCAAAGTGAAATGAATAAGAACTCCTTGTTATAAAATTCAAAAATCAAGACTAAATAATATCAAATAAGTCTTCAAAAATGCAAGAATAAAATGACAAATTGGTTAGAATAGGTTTCAAGAGTTCAAACTGGCCCTCCATACTCTGCCATTCCTGACCCAGAATGCGTCTCAAGAGGATTTGAACTCCTTACACCGCACTCTGAATCTAATTACTAACTCGTTTTTTTTTTTTTGCAAGAAAAAAATAAAATTTAAAGACACACTTATGTCTACTATCCTTCCCCCCCAAACAAATGAAACATTGTCCTCAATGTTTAAATGTAGAGAGATAAAGTATAAGAGACATTACCTGAAGCTTCTGTTATTCAAGAGAGATGACCTGAAAGACTCATAAAATAACATGCTAAAAATAAAATAAAATAAAATAAAAGACAAGAAATTTAAAATTGATGGCACACATGCATGTGTATAGGTAGTTGTGACTGTGGCTCACATCTTCCTCTGGTTTTACGTCCTGAAACGACTTAAACACCTTCTATGAGTTGGGGATATGCTTCCCATCCAGTTTTCTTATAAACTGGCAAACAGGGTCGTTTTGAGCCAGATTCCCAAAACTATGAAGAAAATGAGAGAAAAGAAAAGAAAATGAATGCAAGGTGAGCAACAATTTTTAGGGAACTGAAAAACCGACTTTAAAAGCCACGGAGTACCGTATCCGCCACTTGACCGGGAAATAAAATAAAAACACACAACTAAAATAAATGCACACAAAATAAAATAAAAACAAACTAGAAATGATAGCAAAAATCAAGAATAAAAATAAAAATGAAAATATGGCATAGATGGATAAAATTTGATCAATCACTATAAAGAAATACAGAAAGAGGAATCTCTTCGAAAGTGATTTACCACGGTCAAAAATATGCCATTGAGGTGGTACCTTTCTTTTTCCTTTATTTGTGAGAATGAAAGAGATTACCACTATCTAAGTTTGTTTGTCCTTAAAGCATGCATTATTGAGTGTGGATGTTTGTTCCTCCCTTTTTTCGAACCATGGCTCCCAACTCTTAATCTCCTTCACCTGTACAAAATCAAGCAATGAAAATTCTTTAGAAGCAATGGGCACTAGTCGCATACTTGGTTCAAAAGAACTAGTTAACCCGATTTCCAAAGGACTTGACAAATTCTCATTTTGGATATATTCTTCCACATTAGTTTTAGACCCATAAGCTTCCTCATTTTCATCATGCTCAAAAAATTCGTTAGTGTCAAAATTTTGATTAAATTCCTTTGCATGATGATATGAGTGCCTAAGTGAGGATTCGGTCTTTTCCTTGTTAGGTGAAAGTTTATCAACCTATTCCTTACCCTTTAGAATTGATTCATCATCTTCCTCATTAGGGTTAAGGACATGTTCTTGATCAACCTTATCATGATGAAGAGCACTTACCGAATCTTCATCTAGAGCACTTACCGGATCTTCATCTAGATGTTGGCCACTTGGATTACTCACGTGTGGGTTGATAAGGTTTGGCTCGAGTTGAGATGGAAACTCACCTTTCTCAAATGCAAGCTTTTCAAGAGCATCATTCAAGTTTGCTATATTCTGATTAGCTTGACTTAATAAATGCATTGTCTCTTCAAAGCCATTTCTAGGAGGAGAGGCATATACATGATCATGAGAATTTTAAAAATTTCGGTATGATTGAAAGGGAGGTTGGTAAGATTGTGCATGATGATCATTCTCCCAATCCAAATTCAAGTGATTTTTCCATCCAAAATTTTGTGAGCAAGGATTAGGATTTGACCTTTGGAAAGCATTTAAAGTATTGGGTTGTTCATGGAGACTTTTCCAAGAGGTAGGCACATTTGGGCAATCATCCGTTGGATGACCACTAGAATTACACGTGTGACAGACATTTTCGTGCATAGATCTCATTTCTAAATCCTCGATTCGTTTAGCTAGGGATGCAAATTTGACATGAAGATCATGATTTTCTCTAAAGTTATAAATGCCTCTACTAGATGTTTTTGGCACCTCATAGGTGTCAACATGACTCCAATTTTGGGCATTTTTCGCTAGTAAGTCTAGGAAATCCATGGTTTCATGGTTGAAATATTTTGCATCATGAGAGAAGACTATGCATGATTGTGCACAAGTTCTTATGTAATCCATTAATGTTCTTGGTTGGGCATAAGCATGTTTTTCAAAGAAGATGAGTGGCTACAAATAATTCTATCAACTAATGCAAAAACAAAGAAAAGATTAACACATGCAAGAAAAATAAAGATAGAAATGGGGAGAGAAAAGATGAACACATACAAGAAAAATAAAAATAGAAATGGGAAAAGAGAGTACTTACAATTTTGTACGCCAAATTTTACCTTCCCCGGCAACGACGCCAAAAACTTGACACATCCGAAAAAGGATTGTCTCCCAAGTATAGGAGTGTCGAAGTAATAAACCCGTTGAGATTGGGATCGATCCACGAGGAAGGGTATTTTAGCG
>SNVD02002811.1:0-10015 GCA_013180625.2 Boswellia sacra | reverse complement strand
GGCTTCAAATGATCGGTTGTAGAAATGTGTCCCTCTATCGCTAATCATGGCTCTTGGTGTTCCAAATCTCGCAAAAATGTTAGATTTCACAAAATCTACAACAACTTTAGAATCATTAGTTCTCGTAGCTTTTGCTTCCACCCATTTAGAAACATAATCCACAGCAAGTATAATGTAAACATTACCAAAAGATGAAGGAAAAGGACCCATGAAATCAATACCCCACACATCAAAAATCTCAACAACAAGTATAGGTGATACCGGATCTTCGAGATATGGCTCTGATACCAAATCTGATACCGGATCTTCGAGATATGGCTCTAATACCAATCTGATACCGGGCTGCTGGATTGTAATAGATCAGGATAGGATCTTCAAGTTGATTATCAACTCAACCAATGGCTGGAACAAATAAAATGGAACCTAACAAATACTCTTTGAAAGGGATAACAAGCTCACCACCAAAGTAAACACCAATGGGATACAGATAATTCACCACCCAAGGATGTAAACCAAGGATACAGGGCTTAAACTAACTCACCACTCTATGGAATCCACCAAGAGATACAGAGTTAAGGAGAAATCAGTATAAACACTGAAATTTCACTCAAATTCGAATTCAAAACTTCACTCCCTTGAATACACAACTTTAGAACTTAAATAACTTGGAACAACCCTCCAAGCATAGGTAAAAGACAATCTTTAAATGATTTCAACAATTACAGCTCAACTACTACATTGACAACTCATTTATTAACTAAGACTCATAAGTAAACTCATTAGGTCATAAAGCACAACCAACTAAGCTAGAAATTCAAATTCCAACCAACTAAGCAATCAAATTCAAATTCTAGAGTAGACTTTAATGCACCATTAACTATGAACCAGCTGTGAAGAGATAGTCATGGATTCCTGCAGACAACTCCAAATGACACATTGACAAATGTGTTAGAAAGCTGACTTCAAGATCTTTTATAGCCACAAATCTTGACATTTAATTCTCTGCACAGCAATACCAGTTCTTTTACGAAATTATCCCTCATTCTGGTTCATGTGCACTCCTGACCATTGTAACAATTTGCACCCCTTGATGATCTATCATGAATCCCATGGATTGCAACACTCCTGTGTCAATAGGGGTTTGTGGCATTTGATTTTTGGCATTTAAATTACCTGTCCTTTGACAACAGTCACAAGCTTTGCAAAATATATATGCATCTTTGAACAATGATGGCCAGTAGAATCCACAATCAAGAACTTTCAGGGCTGTTCTTTTTGGTCTGAAGTGACCGCCACATGCATAAGAATGATAGAAGGTCAAAATTGAATTAAATTCAGATTCAGAAACACACCTTCTTATCACTTGATCAGAACAATGCTTCCATAAGTATGAATCATTCCATATGTAATATTTGACAATGTTTTTGATTTTGTCTCTTTGAGCTCGAGTCAAGTCATGTGGTAGCTTCTTGGTAACTAAGTAATTAACAATATCTGCATACCAAGGGGTTGCTACATGTAGAGACAGTAATTGTTCATCCGGAAAACTTTCTTGTAATGGCAGTACATCTTCGTCATGGACAATGCGACTGAGATGGTCAGCAACTAAGTTTTCACTTCCCTTCTTATCTTTGATCTCCAAGTCAAATTCCTGTAAAAGGAGTATCCACCTGATAAGCCTTGGTTTTGCATCTTTCTTTGTGAGCAAGTACCTCAAAGCTGCATGATAAGAATAAACGGTTACTTTAGTACCAATCAAATAAGATCGAAACTTTTCTAAAGCAAAAATAACCGCTAGCAGCTCTTTCTCAGTGGTAGAATAATTAAGTTGAGCATCATTTAAAGTCCGAGATGCGTAATAAATGGCATGTGGAACTCTGCCAATTCGTTGACCAAAACGGCACCCACAGCATAATCACTCGCATCACACATGATCTCGAATGGATGATTCCAATTTGGAGATTGGATTATTGGAGCTGAAGTCAAGAGTTCCTTCAGTTTCTCAAATGCCTCTTTGCATTTCTCATCAAATTCAAAGGCCACATCATTCTGCAATAATCTGCATAGAGGCAATGCTATCTTCGAGAAATCTTTGATGAATCGACGATAGAAACCTGCATGACCAAGAAACGAACGAATATCCCGCACACTTGTGGGAAGGGGTAAGGAACATATAAGATCTATCTTGGATTTATCAACTTCTATACCCTTAGCAGAAATAACATGTCCCAAAACTATACCTTGATCTGCCATAAAATGACATTTTTCCTAATTTAGAACAAGGTTAGTTTCCATACATCTTTGAAGTATAAGTGTAAGGTTATCAAGGCATTTATCAAAAGAATCACCAAAACCACTAAAGTCATCCATAAATACCTCAATGATGTTCTCAACATAATCAGAGAAAATACTTACCATACACCTTTGGAAAGTGGCAGGGGCATTGCAAAGACCGAACGACATGTGTCGATACGCAAATGTACTAAATGGGCATGTAAATGTAGTTTTCTCTTGATCTTCAGGGGCAATGACAATCTGATTATATCCTGAATAGCCATCAAGAAAACCATAATGAGAATGACCTGCTAATCTCTCCAGCATTTGATCAATGAATGGCAAAGGAAAGTGATCCTTGCGAGTTGCAGAATTAAGCTTTCGATAATCAATACAAACTCGCCACCCGGTTTGGATACGAGTGGGAACTAGCTCATTATTGTCATTCTTAACCACCGTAACACCAGATTTCTTCGGAACAACTTGGATTGGACTCACCCACTTGCTGTCCGAAATTGGATAAATCACACCCATATCTAACAATTTCAGGATTTCTTTATTGACAACTTCCATCATTGGAGGATTCAACCTCCGCTGTGCTTCTCGAGTGGGCTTGGATCCTTCTTCTAATAAGATACGGTGCATGCATATGGCTGGGCTAAAACCTTTGATGTCAGCAATTGTCCACCCAATGGCTGTTTTGTGATCTCGAAGCACTCGGATGAGTTTCTCTTCTTGCAATGGTGTAAGGACCTTGGCTATTATGACTGGCAAAGTATCCTTCTCACCTAAGAATACATACTTCAAATGTTCTGGAAGAGGCTTAAGCTCCAAGGCAGGTGGCTTTCATCACGGAAGGTAGAAGTTTCTATTAAGATAAAGGCAATTCAATATAACGAAACATCATACCTATTTGTGGTGATAGCTATTGTCTCATCCAAGCTTGCCACAGCTTCCTCCACTTCTTTAGACACTTGTATCAACTTCCTCGATTCTCTGGAATTTTCTGCCCCAATGTGCTCACTAATGGCTACTTCCAATGCATCCTTGCGAGTTAACTCAAAAAGTTGTTGTGCCAAAGAGTCAATAACATCAACTGCAAAAACAGAATGCAAGTCACTAGGGTACCTCATTGCCTCAAAAAAATTGAAACGAATCACCTCGCCATCAAACTCCATGGTGAGAGTGCCATCATGAACATCAATCTTCATTCGGGCAGTTTTCAAGAATGGCCTCCCCAAAAGAATCGGTGTTGGATTGGGAGATGTCTCATCCTCCATTTCCAGAACATATAAGTCTGCTGGAAAAACCAATTGATTCACCTGCACAAGCACATCTTCCACAACTCCCTTGGGATATGCATTAGAACGCTCAGCAAGTTGAATTACAATACCAGTTTCCGCAAGGGGTCCAAGATTCAAGGAAGCATAAATAGAATAGGGCATGACATTAATTGATGCTCCTAAATCAACATAGCTCTTTCAAACTTGGTATACCCAATGGTGCATGGATAGGTGAACGTACCTGGATCTTTGCATTCGGGGAATTTTTTCTTTGCAATACAGTGAAACATTTTCCCCCACACTTACCTTCTCATTTCCTTTCAACTTCCTCTTGTTGGTGCATAAATCTTTGAGAAATTTTGCATAACGAGGCACTTGCTTGATAGCATCCAGAAGTGGTATGTTTACCTCGATCTTGCGAAAAGTTTCCAGGTTTTCTTGTTCTTGTTCCTCCTTCTTTGATTTTGCAAATCTGCTGGGAAAAGGTGGAGGGGTAACATATGAATGAATGGAAGTGTTAGGATTTACCTTAGAAGTGGATGTTTTGTTCATGGTAGAAGTGGATCATCCCCTTCATCATTTGTGATTTCTTTGGTGGGAATCTCTAATTGTTTCCCACTTCTCAAAGTTACAGCACTAGCATTCTCGCTTGGATTGATCACCGGCTGAGAAGGTAATTTTCCTGAGCTTTGACTCTCAAATTTGCTCAGGTTAGTGGCCAATTGTCCCATTTGATTTTCCAGGGTTTGGATACTTGCCCTAGTTTCCTGCTGAAATTGCATTGTGTTAGTGGCAAGTGCTTTAACAATATCCTGGAGAGACATACCTGAATTTTGTGGAGCTGGTTGTGATGCTGGTTGTGGTTGTGCTTGAAATGGTTGTTTTTTTTTTTTTTTTGTTTTTACTTGCACCCTTGGTTGATTGAAACCTGGTGGTCGAATTGGTATGGCATTTGGGGCAATTGGTTGATGATTCCCATATCTTAAATTAGGGTGATCTCTCCATCCAGCATTGTAAGTATTGGAGAAAAGGTCATACCTTTGCCTTGGTTGTCCTGGAAATCCACCCATGGCATTGGCTTGTTCTGTATCTCCTTCCTGCAAAGTTGGACACATGTCGGTTGGATGGTCCATGGCAGAACATACTCCACATGCATAAGATTGCTGCATATGTCCTACAGCCATTTTTTTTTACAAGAGAGGTAAGTTCACAAAGTTGTTGTTCAATGTTTGAAGTACTTACCTCATTTACTCTTTTTGATCGTTGTGGCTCAAATTGACTGCTGAATTGTTGGGAGTTCGCTGCCATGTCACTAATCAAACGTCTTGCCACGTTCGGTGTTTTATTAACTAGTGCTCCACCACTAGCAGCATCCATGATACTCCTTTCCATGGGTAGGAGACCCTCATAGAAATATTGAATTAGGAGTCCATCACTAATTTAGTGGTTTGGACAGCTAGCACATAACCTATTAAATCTCTCCCAATATTCATGAAGTGATTCTCCATTGTGTTGTCGAATGCCACTAATATCTTTTCTAATATTTGTAACTTTCGAGGCTGGAAAGTATTTCTCCAAAAAGAGTTTACTCATCTCATTACAAGTGGTAATGGTACCTGATGGTAGATAGTATAGCCAATCTTTTGCCGAATCTGCTAATGAGAATGGGAAAGCTCTCAATTTAATTTGCTCTTCAGAAAAGCCAGTTGGCTTCATACTTGAGCATACCACATGAAATTCTTTGAGGTGTTTGTTCGGATCCTCTCCTGCAAAAACATGAAATGTAGGCAAGAGATGAATCAGCCTAGATTTAAGTTCAAAATCTATCTCAAAATTGGTGCTTATGCATAGCAGTTGTTGATCAATAATTGGAGCCACTAACTCCTTAAAAGTCTGATCATTTTCCATCGCCATTGCTTCCGATTCAGATTTGATTGAACTGCAAGAAGATGGGAGGGAAGTATGTCGTGCAAGGTCAAATTCTGGAGGTGGAGTTGAAATTGATCGATTTAGCCTTAAATTCGAGGATTGGAGAAACTCCTTAATTCTCTAAAGTCGTTGATCCGCTTCTCCCTCGGACATAAAAGCCTAAACACAAACAATCAGGAAATAACAATCAAGAATCAGTAGTAAAAACAGAATAACAAATTGATTAGAAAATCAATCCCTAGCAACGGCGCCAAAAACTTGATGCGTTCGAAACTAGCAAGTATACTAGTCGCACAGGTAATAAAGTGATAAGTAGATATCGTTTCCACGAGGATTGATTCTAATTGAATTTGTTATTTTCCAACAATAATAAACTAAACAGGGGGGGTTTTGTTGATTGATTAACGAAACTTAATACGAAAGCAAATGAAGAATAACACAAAGCAAAGTTAAATGGAGTGAAAAATCAATGAAAGACACTTGGTTAAGAGTTCATTCTCTGCCACAAGAAATGAATTTGTGAATTAACATAGAATTGTAATCCAATTACAGCATTGAAGTTATCAACCGTAGATAACAACAAGCTCTGTTATCCCAATCTTTCCTTACTTGTTTGTTAAATAAAACAAGCTCTTTATTTAATCTCTATCCATTAAACAACCTAGAACAAGCTCTCTGAGTTTAATTCAATGGAAGCATTACGATGAGAAAGATAGGTTGATCTAAGCAATAATCACACAAGTTCAGATTATTCAACCTAGGTTGTATTTTCCAATTGCAATCTCTGATCACAATTTTGCTACTAATGATTGGAAATTCATAACAATTACGGATCAAGATTTCTAATCTAGCAATAGACAACAACAGATTATATTCAGTTGGCCATTACAAATACAATCAGTAAGCAATCATAAGCATTAGATATGGGAAAATACAAGCAACTTCAATTAGAGAATTGGATAACAATTTCTTACACAATCAACTCACAAAATCCATATCAAGGGCTTTGAAATCACCCTCAACCAATTCAGATTTAGTTACACATATTCAAACAGAATAACAAATACAATACAGAGAAATTCCACAATCAGTAGTAAGAGTTCATTCTCTGCCACAAGATATGAATTTGTGAATTAACATAGAATTGTAATCCAATTACAGCATTGAAGTTATCAACCGTAGATAACAACAAGCTCTGTTATCCCAATCTTTCCTTACTTTGTTGTTAAATAAAACAGGCTCTTTATTTAATCTCTATCCATTAAACAACCTAGAACAAGCTCTCTAAATTTAATTCAATGGACGCATTACGATGAGAAAGATAGTTGATCTAAGCAATAAACACACAAGCTTGGATTATTTAACTTAGGTTGTATTCTCCAATTGCAATCTCTGATCACAATTTTGCTACTAATGATTAGAAATTCATGACAATTACGGATCAAGATTTCTAATCTAGCAATAGACAACAACCAGATTATATTCAGTTGGCCATTCCAAATACAATCAGTAAGCAATCATAAGATTAGATATGGGAAAATACAAGCAACTTCAATTAGAGAATTGGATAACAATTTCTTACAAAATCAACTAACAAAATCCATATCAAGGGCTTTGAAATCACCCTCAACCAATTCAGATTTAGTTACACATATTCAATCAGAATAACAAATACAATACAGAGAAATTCAGAATTGAAAAGGAAAGAAAGAACTTAGCAAATTCTTTGAAAATCTTCTTTGTAGATTAATCTTCTTGGAATTTTAGTTCCTCCTCTTTCAAAATCTTCTTTCTCCTTCAAGAACTCCAAGGGATGAGAGAAAATCCAGAAATGCAGCCTCCTCCCACGTTTTTCCCCCTTCAAGTTCTGAAAATAAAACCCTAAAATGTGTTTAAATACTCTGCTACAGTGACTTGCTACAGTGCCCCGTATTATACATGCTACAGTGATTGTGGAATTATATTTCTATACATCTCACACTGTTTTGATTACAACTTTTGGTACACTGAATGGATTTATAAACCGTAAATTTCTCCAGAAAATAGACTTCGAGAGCTTTCCAACGGTATATAATATGTCAACGGGTTCATTGTATATCAAAACAATTAAATCCGAGAAGATGGTTGACTAGCAGAGGTGAAAATGAAGGGTTTTACTCTATTTTTGTGCAAGTTGCTCCAAAAACTCCTACAAACATCAAAACCACACAAAAACATAAAAATACCAAGGAATATAGCAAAGAAACATGGACGAATTGATATGAAAATGATATATAAATAGACACTTATCACGAGGTTTGACAAAACCTCCACACTGGTCTCCCACATGTGCTTATGTCATGGGTAGTCATATGGTTTGTCAAAAAAAAAAAGAAAACTTGAAATTAAAACAAACAAAGTCAACAAACAACAACAACAGAAAGACAACACTAATAATCAAATCAAACAAAACAAGAAAAAATAAATTTCAACAATAATAACACACATTGAAATATACTACTGGCTGACATCTTCCTCTGGTTTTACGTCCAGTAACGGCTGAAATGCCTTCTATGAGTTGGGGATTTGCTTCTGATAGGTGTCTATTTATGTATTACTTTCATATCAATTTGTCCATGTTTATTTGCTATATTCCTTGGTATTTTTATGTTTTTGTGTGGTTTTGATGTTTGTAGGAGTTTTGGAGCAACTTGCACAAACATGGAGTAAAACCCTTCATTTTCACCTCTGCTAGTCAGTGATCTTCTCGGATTTAATTGTATTGATATACAATGAACCCGATGACATATTATATACCATTGGAAAGCTCTCGAAGTCTACTTTTTGGAGAAATTTACGGTTTATGAATCCATTCAGTGTACCGAAAGTTGTAATCAAAACAGTGTCAGAAGTGTAGAAATGTAATTCCACACATCACTGTAGCATGTATAATACGGGACACTGTAGCACGTTACTGTAGCAGAGTATTTAAACACATTTTTAGGGTTTTATTTTATAACTTGAAGAGGGGAGAACGTGGTGGAGGCTGCAGCTCTGGAATTCTTTCATCTCCTGGAGTTCTTGAAGGAGAAAGGAAGCTTGGAAAGAGGAAGAACTACAATCCCAAGAGAATTACATCAAATTTGCTAAGTTTTTCCCTTCCCTTTCATTTTCTGGAATGTCTCCATGTTGTATTGTATATACCGCGTTCTTAAACATGTGTAGCTGAATTTGAATTGGTTGAGGGTGATTTCAAAGCCCCTGATATGGTTTTTATAAGTTGATTGTGCAAGAAGTTGTTATCCAATTCTCTAATTGAAGTTTCTTGTATTTTCCTATATCTAATGCTTATGATTGCTTGCTGGATTGTATTTCGAATGACCAACTGAATATAATCTGGTTGTTGTCTATGCTAGACTAGAAATCTTGATCCGTAATTGTCTTGAATTTCTAATCCTTAGTAGCAAAATTGTGATCAGAGATTGTAATTGGAGAATACAACCTAAGTTAAATAATCCGAGCTTGTGTGTTTATTGCTTAGATCAACCTATCTTTCTTATCGTAATGCATCCATTGAATAAATTTAGAGAGCTTGTTCTAGGTTGTTTAATGGATAGAGATTAAATAAAGAGCCTGTTTTGTTTAACAACAAAGTAGGAAAGATTGGGATAACAGAGCTTGTTGTTATCTACGGTTGATAATTTCAATGGTGTAATTGGATGACAATTCTATGATTAATTCGCAAATCCATATCTTGTGGTAGAGAAGGATCTCTTAACCAGATTTCCCTCATTGATCTTTTATTCAAATTAACTTCTGTTTTGTTATTCTTAATTTGCATTCTTATTTCATTTAGTTAATCATTCAACAAAACCCCCCCTGTTTAGTTTTATTGTTACTGGAAAATAACAAATTCAATTAGAATCAATCCTCGTGGGAACAATATCTTACTCATCACTTTATTACTTGTGCGACTAGTATACTTGCTAGTTTCGAACGCATCAAGTTTTTGGCGCCGTTGCCGGGGATTGATTTTCTAATCGATTTGTTATTTTGTTTTCATTGTTGATTCGTTTTTTTTTTTTTTGTTTTTCTTTTCTGATTGTTTGTGTTTAGGCAACATGGCAGTAAACTTCCAACAATTCAGTAACCGATTTGAGCCACAATTACATTGGAGTGTAAATGAGGTAAGCACTCATAACATTGAACAACAACTTTCTGAGCTAACTTATCTTGTGGAAAACATGGCTGCAGGAGATATGCAGAAATCTTATGCATGTGGGATATATTCTACCATGGAGCATCCAATCGACATGTATCCAACTTTACAGGAAGAATATATGGAACGGGCCAATGCCATGGGTGGATTTCCAGGATAACCAAGGCAATGGTATGATCCCTTCTCTAATACTTACAATGCCGGATGGGGAGAACACCCTAATTTTAATTACTGGAATCATCAACCAATCGCCCCAAATGCCATACCAAATCGGCCACAAGGTTTTAATCAACCTAGAGTGCAGCAACCATTTCAAATGCAACCCCCACCA
>SNVD02002810.1:0-10249 GCA_013180625.2 Boswellia sacra | reverse complement strand
TCATTATTTTATTTAACATTTTAAATAAAACAATCAAACTTTCATAAAAGAAACTTGTCGCCAAAAACTTGACTGTTTTTTTCTAAAAATATTACATTACTATTTATATTGAGCTCTTGTATCTTTTTGGTATTCTCTCATGCTTGTATGTGTCTATTAGTTCTATAAATAATTTCAAAATTCTATATATTGAAAATTAGTAGTGTGCAATGAACTATTTTAAGCTGTCTAGAAACTTTAAATTTTTTGCAGACACCCCTGCAGAGCAGGAACGTCTCAAGATTTGCAGTTTCACCAATAAAGAATGCATCTTTGATTTAGTGGGCTATACAACTTCGATTTTGTCACTGTTTTGGGTTGTAAAACTACCAAAACAATATAGACTAGATGAGGAACAAATCATTAAAGCAATTGCACTTATTTGAGCTTTGGTTTCAAAATAAACCACATCCGGTAGGTGAACTTTCTTTAAACTAGTCTGGATTGGAGCCTAGATAAGGCCAACAAGCCCAACATCATCAGTTTACTTGCTACCCAGTAGCGATTGGGTATCAAAAACTAGTCCATTAGACTAAGCTTTAGTGATAAAGCATCAAACTAGGCCTATGGACCACCACCCAACAACCCATTAAGTTAGACTAGCAAAAACCCATGCACTTTAGACCCGGGCTATCCACATTTGTGCTAGGGTTAATTTAATTGGGCTTAGGGTTTTCAAAAAACCTTTTTGCCTATCAAATAGACATATCCTAGACGTTTTCTAGGGCTAGCCGTCACAAAAAAAGAGCCCCCATACCCCAAATTTGTAATACCCTAATGGACCATAGAGTTTTTGGGTTCTAGCTTCGTGGGTTGTGAGTTTTTCAGCCCACAGCCCTGAGGCTTTGGCCCTAACCCGAGGGCAACCCTTTGCATGACTTTTGGCCATGCTAAGAGCCAACTAGATGAGCAAAAGTAGCCCACCATGCCTAAATCACAAAACCCTCAGGCTTAGAGCTTTGGCGCACAACTCTTGTGCCCGAAATCGTAGCCACCTAAGGGCAACCCAAAAACCCTAGCCACTTCCATGTTGACGTCCTCCATGTAGCCATCATGTGATATGCAACTTGATCTTCATGGTTTTATATCAATAATCATACAATTACAAAAATAAAATACAAAGTATTTTGAACAAGAACATAAAAACCTAAAACTAAACAAACATAGATTATAAACAATCATAGAGGCTAATTGAATGGCATAAGGGCCACCCCTAACAAATTACATACCATTAAAAGAAACTACAAAAGAAAAATCTATAAGGCCATGTATTCACCCATAGATAACCATACAAATTATCATATACAATTCATCACATGAAATCATGCAAAATTTCTTAGAGAAATGAATGCCATATCATATAACATGTCATGAAGCACAAAAATCAGATTTGAATAAATATATTATTTGCTTTGTATGGAGGAAACGAGGCTCTAATACCAACAGTAGAATCTCAAACTTAGATTTGATCAGATAAATGCAGCAAAAACAACTTCAAGACTAGGATCTAGCGAATACAGGCTTTCAAGAATTTTCATGCTTTCTTACCAGTTTGATACCAAATATGCCTGAAGATCAATTGAACAGCAATTATGAGAGTGTTTCTTGACTAGATTAAACCTAACAACTTAAAGGAAAAAATGTTAGGAGAGGTCTAGGCATTTGATCCTAAAGATGCCTTAGAAGCTTCTACATTTTGGCTCAGGGTACGAGGCCTGAGATTGGCGCAAATTCCATGGCAAGGGCACTATTCATTTTTTTGTCTTATTGATCTCTTAGGGTTTTGACGTCCCTTATTTCCTTGTTAAATTATAATTGTGGACTTCTAATTTATCTAGGATTCTTCTAATCCTTACTATAAATCTAATTGGACTTATATTTTAATTAGGTTGCTACAAACCTAATATAAATCTAATTGGGCTCTTATATATTTGAGTCTAACTCAAATAACTACAAGGCCTCTTTAATTCCAAATTAAACTCTTAATTAATTAAATCATTGACCCAATAAGCCCAATAGCTTTATGTGCCAATCTTTATTTAATTAATCCTATTAATTAAATATCAAGCCACTAGCTTGTTTATTTAATTAAACTTTTTTAATTAAATAATAAGTCCATTTATAATTTAACTTTAATATATGAAATTTTATTCTCAATAAAATCACAATTAAATTAAATAATTATTTCTCATATTTTAGTCTCATGTTCAGATGATTTAATCAGTTACTCAGGAGATCTTGATGGATATATTTAAATATAAGCTCTAATAAATTTGACCAAGTACTTTGTTATTTCATAACTTTAATAGGCCCTACTTATTAACTTTTGTCTATTCCATTATCGGTCCAAAGTTGCTCTTCATTTAAATACTCTTTACAGAAAGCTTAATAATTTAATCTGATTAAACTATTTCCTTCAACCTTATCTATTGAGCATCAGGTTTACATAACTACCCTTCATGGAATACCACTAATTGGAGCTAGGTATGATTTACTGTGTTATCCCTCCAATTAGATCTTAAACCCTTGATACTAGTTTTAAACCATTTAAATGAGTTGAGATTTATCTTAATAAATCTTAGTTTAATGAACAACTATCATTAAACGCTCGACCAAGATTCTCTCAAATAAAACCTTGTAAAACATCAAAGTGGTATTTTGCAATCCTTGGAGTCATGAATTCCATATCTATGGTATAGTGTCTACTAGCATATAGATCTCACAATCCTAACTAGCCAAGGTATTGACCTCACTCTTTTAGATCTAACTTTTTATTCTAATCAAAGACCATAGCCTATATACAAGAGGTAAACCCACTCAGGATTAAGGTAGGAATGCCTTTATTGCTCAGGTATAGAAATTCACATTGTATTTCCATCAAATGGGTAATTTTTACGTGGTTCATGTTCAATACATTATATTGCACAAGTGTCTTTGTCCTGAAGTCTCCATTTCAAATGGTTAGAGACTCACCATTTCTCCATTGAAGACAAACCATACAACAACCTTATCCAAACAAAGTGCCCACCTATCGTTTATAGATTGTGAACTAGTTTTTGAGCTATGATAAAATTTTATGTCTCATATATATATATATGGAGTTTTATTAATGTACAAGCTCTGAAACCTTTAGTCATTGATACAGTCACACTTAGGTAATTTATAAATAATAACTTTTATTCATTTATAACAATAATGTTTACATATTATAGAAAAACATTCACACTCTTAGGGCACATTCCTAACATCTTCTCCCTTGCCGTTTGATGCAACACATATATCAGCTTCCTACAATGTTTTCCTTTTAAGCATGAATAGATTTACTACGATCTTTTCTGCCTTTATAACTGTAAGTGCACCTCTAACAATCTTCAAGATCCCATTTTGGACGTAGGTCTTGCATCCATGACTATCTATTTGCCCCAAAGACAATAAATTCTTTCTCAAGCCCTTCAAATGTCGTACTCCTTGAATAATGCAAACTGTACTATCAAATATCTTTTCCTTGACACTACCAATACCAACGATCTCTAAAGCATGATTGTGACCCATGTGTACAGATCCTCTTGAAATTGTCTCATATTTATGGAACCACTCTCTTAGAGGTGTCATGTGCCAAGTTTCTCTAGAATCTAGTAATCAGACATTAGAAAATTGCTTTCTACCTCTAATTACTGGTGTTGCCTCACTATATAGAACTTCACACTCATTTGAGGTACTTGCCATATTCCTTTGACCATTAGATGACTTAGGTTCTCCACTCTTCTTTCTACTCCAACCATCCTTCTTGACCTGCCCTCTCTTGCCATAGTTGTAGCACTTGATATTATTCTTCCTCCTTGATTTTGACATATAATGATTTTGACTCCTATTGGAGTCACATTCCATTGATTTCCCTCTCGTCATTATCAAAGCTTTTACTTACTATGAACTTGCCTATCAGTCTTTCTTATTTTTACTCTTGGTTTCTTCTTTCAAAGCAACGACTGTAATCTTGTTTGAAGACTAGATATCCATAAGGACATTGTGTAGACACTAAATTTTTTAGGCTTGATGAAGGAATAAAGATGAATGTCGAGCAAAGAGAAATGACTAAAATGCCCTTGGAGGCCAAGAAAGGGAAGATGAGAAGGAATTGATTAAAGGTCTTGAAAACTAATATATGACTTCAAAAATTCATAGAAATTAATCCAATAGGAATCTCGGGTGAGTCATATACCGTTGCAAAGCTACGGATGTCTAGTGTTTGTAAAAATTTACGGATCACAAATCGAAGTTGAATTCGAGAAGTTATGTGTGATCAAATAGGCAAAGGTCTGAAGGGACTACGCTGAAAGATGGCAAAATAGGAAGGACCGAAGAGATGTCAATTGGTCAACTATCAAACAGTCGCCTGACCATCTGATAGCCACTCAGTTATTAAGTGATGGCCGACCGACTATCAGACAGTCGCCCGACTATTTGGAGATAGCCACTCCACTGTTCCCTGCGTAATTTTGAAAAATTTCTTCTAAAACCTTCATATTTTGATATTTACTTCCATTTTTAACTTAAACCTTCAACTATATAAACGCCCCCCTACACCCCCCCTCCCCCCCTGCTCCCCCTTCTCACTTTGTAAGACACTGAATTCTAAAGAATTCTCTCTTCTTTCTCTTGAAGACATAGTTAAGAACTCAAGGAGTCTGTTCTAGTTTAAAGTTTTCAGGCGTTCTATTGCTCTAAACCCAAAAAGGTACGTCTTGAGAGCAGAATTCTCTCCTCCCTCCTATCTTCTCTTTTATTTTTATTTTTTTGGCTTATAGTAAGCATGTTTAGGTTTCATTTTATGGTTAGAAGCATGTTTAGGGTTTTATGAATTGTCTAACCCTTACTTCTTTTGCGAGATAGATAAGCGTGTCAAGGTAAGTCTGCTATCTCTCCTTTATTAGAATCATGTTTAGGAGTTTAATTTCTTTGCGAATGCTTAGAAACATGTTTAGGAGCACAAACTTACAATCATGATTAAGAGCACATGATTAGAATCATGCTAGAAAGAGGTATATTCACTTTAATGTATGCTAGGAAATGACATAGAATAGGTAAGAATTACCATTTTACCATTGAATGACTTGTTTGATGCTTCAATTAGGCTAGAATATGCCACTAGAAATGCCACGAATTAATATGAATAATGCTAGAATTGCAATATGTATGAATGTTTGTATTATGAAAGAAGTGTAATTGCATGATGCTATGAAGTGGTGGTGGACTCACATTAATGGTGAGGGACCATCACTAGGAATGAATAACTTAATGTATAAACAGAGGTTCAATAGACGTTGAATAAACTCACGTATGGTGGTGAGGAATTCATCATCTATTGGGTCTCGAATAGACCATTTGTATTTGATAGTTAAACTAATGTCATGGATGAATGTACATTTTAGAATTTATATTACTGAAGAATAATAGATATAATCTTTTTCCCATTCCCCCATGTGAAAGGAAATGTAACTCCATTCTCTTCCCTCTTTCTGTGGATGCTTATATAATTGGCATTGATTGAATAATCAGCTAACATGTCTAACGAAGATAAAATGGCAATGTGTGCATAAAATGAACAACATTAAGTGGACTAATTAATGACATAAGGTGTTACTATTTGGTATTTCCTAGTGGAGGCCGAATCTTGATCTAGGCCGATCGAATGACCTGTACCTAACTTCTCGAACCCATATTTGAAGGGATGAGCGTAGTTTAGGTCTTGAAGCAAGGGATCAAATTGCCCTCATTCATTCCAAATTGAATAATTGGGTGGGGACTCCATTCTCCAGACATGCCTATGGCTCGTTTGTGTTCCCTTAAGTCTCCAAAGAGGCTTTGACATAGTGTTGTGGTTACAAGCACTCTGGGAGGATGAAAGCCCCGCTCACATATTATTCATCAGGTTGTTGATAAGTTAATCATACAAGTCAGCTAGACTTTGAAGTAAAATCTTTGCATGTTAACTATGTCTATTTTCTTACCCAATGTTATAAGTTATGAAAATAGTGTAATTCATAGTGTTGATGTAGTCAATCATTAATCTTGATTCCACCATTCGAAGAGTATAAAGTCTTCTCTTTAAGAAGATCTTGTAGTGTAGTGACTTGGCCCCGTATAGTCTCGTTAGAGTATCTTAAATATCCTTTAATGTCTTCTTTTCTGTCACACTGGCTAACACTCCATTAGTCAGAAGGGTATTTTACCTGATATTGATATGACATCTGTAAAATATTTCCATGCGAAGTGGCCTGTATACAAAAAACTCTCTCTATGGAAGATTGTAGTAGTTGCATTGCATTGCATTTTATGATTAACAGTTGATTGAAGAATGATAGGAAACTTGAGGAACATATAACCAAAAGACTTACCAGAGTGGTGTTCTGTAGAGCAAAAAGAACAGGCGTGTTCAGATCCTTAGTGATCACATCACTGCTAATTTGTCCATTAGCATCCCATGTATAAACAACATTACTGGGATAAGCCTGGAGGTCACCAATAACATGACCGGCTGAAACAGGTAGCTAAAAGGAGTTGGAGGTGGACATGGCTACTGAGCGATAGTAAAAAAAGAAGCTGATGTACCAGTACGTGAAGATGAGGCTCTTGATCTCTTCCCATGACAAGTAGAAGAACTACCAGTACGATTGGACATAGCAAGGGGATGAGAAGTCTTATCAGCAGATAACTTAGGTCTAGTATGTAATAAGGTGGCTCAAATCCAATCAATGTAAAAAGTCTTCATCAATGGGAACTCGATCGTGTTTAAGTGAATCTCGATCGTGTAGTCTAACACCTCTAGCTCCATGGCCAAATCAGCTGAATCTATCATTAAAATCGATGATGAAGGAGGAATCATATGATGTGATGGGCCATTGAACTAATCCCAAATGCAATCACCCAAGTACCATATCATGTTGTTCATGCAAGGTAGAAGAATATATTATTAGTTGAATAGAAAGGTGACCCTCATAGTTGTTGACAAGTTCTTCTTGAGGTCCTACCACTTGGAGCGAATCTGCGAAGAATGAAGAAACATGGTAAGATTATGATACGAATGAAGTACTAACTATAATGTCTTTTACCTTGTCCCAAGTCATCATATGAATCTAATCACAAAAGAAGTCTAGTTCATGAGACCTCTTGAGCTCTGCATAACGTGCAACCCATCTTCTCATTCGTGGGAAAGAAAAGTTCTCACAAGCAGGGAGTGGGGAAGGAAGAACTCCTAACTCATATGCCCACATCTGTCATGAATGAGATAGACTCAGACATGGAACTCACACAGACAAAACATTAAGGTGTGGGGAAGAAAATAAGTTACCTTAAGAAGCGATGCAAACCCGGTAATCCTACAAACACTTCGACAAGCATGATCCAAACTGAAATATAGTTGGCCCAGGGTAGCACGACCCCAGTCAAAATCGCTTACTTGGTCAAGATCTTGGAGGGCAGGAAGTACAGTCGAGAAGTTAGTGTTTGACGCATTAGCAAAAAGCATCGAACCAAGTAGATACACTATGAAGCTACATCCATACTGATCTACCTCGATTAGAGTCAGATTGGACCTCCTCTTCTAATACTCATGTAGGGGAGCATACCTAATTACAACATTATTCTTGACCTTTGTCTCACACCTAAAAAGCTATCGGATCAAGTAATGCTGATCCCTTGAGTCTGCGATGTAGGTATTAAAAGGAATAACCTCGCCACTGCATGGAAAGCCAATCAAAGCGGTAATATCCGAAAGCATAATAGTCATCTTGCCAACGGGAAGATGGAATGTGTGGGTCATGTCCATCCACCTATCGCACAAAGTGGCTAATACCGGATGGTCAATTTACTAAGAAGTATATAAAAGACAAGTGATAAACTCATAGAAATCGGTATCAGCAATCTTACTCCTAATAGCCTCATTTTCTATCTCTATAAACCAACAATGATCTCTAGAAAATGACCCACACATCTTGTTTTACATAAATACATGCCTGGAAACTTTGAAGAAAATTGAAATACATACCAGGCTGATCGTGTGGAAGCCATATCATAGACAACAAGCATCTTTTGATCATTTGAAATACCATTTAGTGTTGATTTTTAGATCGGATCACTCTCGTTCATGTCAAGATGGACTTGATGACCCGCCATTGGAAAGAGGAAGTCGAGACGAACACCTAGGAGAAAACTAGAAGTGAATCGGATGAGGAATGAGGAAGTTACACACGAATGAAACAATGAAAGGACGGGTAACTATTGACTGATTGCTGGGTGGTGGTTAGATAGTCGAGTGGCTATCTGACAGCCGACCAGCTGTCCCTTTAATGCAGGGCAATTCGATAAAAGAAAGAAAGAAATAAAGAAAGAAAAAGAAAGAAAGAAAATAAAGAGAAAAGAAAGAGAGAAAGAAAAAGAAGAGAGAGAAAGTATAGAGAAAAAGAGAAAGAAAAGAGAAGGAAAAAGAAAGAGTCTATATCGACCCTGAGAGATTGAAGAAAATTTTTGAACGACACTGGTGACAAGCACGCAACCATGGTAGTAGCTTAGCCACTCACAAGGAAATAAGAATAATATCAGTCAATAGAATCTTGAACTGGAATCATATGAAATAATTCCTCTAGATACTAGAAAGCAATTTTTTGAAGAACACACTGAACAAGGTAAAAATTTGAATTGGTTTTACATCATCAAGAAATATTTGAATTTTGCAAGAATTTGCATAGATAAGGGAAACAACCCCAGTGAGTCAGATAATAAACAACATAATAAGAAATTCCAAGTAAAAAACATGAAAAATACAACAGAAGTCAAGAATGAAGAATGTTAGAGCATGACAAACCAAGAGATTTCCCCTGTGGACTAGAAGAAATCAAGAATAGAAGCAAGAATACTCGAAAGAAGGGCATGAAACCCAATAAATAAAAAGACTAAAAAAGATCAAAGAAACATGAATAATACTTAGAAAAGGGAAATTAAACCTGGAAAATGCGAAGTCTGGAGAAATCGAAGAAGGTATTAACGATACTTAGCCAAAGGCACGAAGAATGAAAAGGTCTACGGACTACGAACCAGTGTATGATAGAAGTCTTCCCAGTGGGCATGCATTAGAAGGAAACCCTACGAAGTAGATGAACTTAAGAATATTTTAAGCCTTTAGAATAAGCACAAGCCCTAAAAAGAGGCATACCAAAGAGTGTTAAAAACCTAAGAAGTAGGTGCACTTAAGAGTGCTTTTAAGCCTTTATACTAGGCATAAGCCCTAAGAAGAGGCCCATTGAAGAGTGTTGAAAATTCTAAGAAGTAGGTGCACTTAAAAATGTTTGAAGTCCTTAGAATAGGTGCACTAAAGAGTGTTACCAAACCCTAGGAAGTAGATGCACTGAAGAGTGCTTTGTCATAACATCATAAGGATGCTTTTCGAGCCCTTGAATGGGCATCTCAGCCCTTAGATGGGCATTTTAGCCCTTAGATGGGCACATTCGCCTTTGAATAGGCACCTCAGCCTTTAGATAGGCATTTTAGCCCTTAAGTGGGCACATCTTAGCCCTTGAATGGGCACACCTTTCTGTAGGAATGGAAGAGGAAAGAAGACGATGAGAAAGCCTGATGGAATGAAGATGAAGGTGAAGAATGTCGAAATAGAAGAAAGAAAGATGAAACAAGAGTACTTTGTCGATTTTTATGTCTCACAAACTTCTTTAAAGTAGGGGGCAAGCTGTAGATATTGAATTTTTAAGATTCATTAATGAAAAAAGATGAATGTCGAGTAAAAAAATGACCAAAATGCCTTTGAAAGCCAAGGCGAGAAAGGATTGATGAAAGATCTTGAAAACTGACATGTGACTTAAAAAAAAACACAGAAATTAATCTAGGAAGAATGTGATGATGAGTCATATACTGTTGCGAAGCTATGGATGTCTAGTTTTCATAAGAATTCATGGATTGTGGATCAAAGTTAAACTTGAAAAGTTATATGCGATTGGACAAATGAAGATTGGAAGGGACTGCACTGTAAAAAGCCAAAATAGGAAAGGCTAAATGGAGAATAGTCAGTCGGCTATCAAACAACCGTCCGACTATTGAACAACAGTCACCCGGCTATTGAGTGACAGTCGCCCCGACTATCTAATAGTCACCCGATTGTTTGCCAATAGTTGTTTGGCTGTTGGTCATGTATTTTCAAAAATTT